>JABFQC010002075.1:0-17088 GCA_022817085.1 Psilanteris sp. ZL-2020
TTAATTGTACTGATTTTACTGGCAGTAAAGTTTTAGTAAAAGAAGAAATTATATGCCTAAACAAGTTAAATGAAGATAGCTTTATTACTGACAGTACTTTCAGTACAATTAAAAACACGGCCTATATATGCATAAACATGCGCGGGCCATGATTTTTGAAAGGAATATTTTTATAATTAATTTAAAATTAAAACGAAGTATGTAGATATGATTCAACAAATGTTTCTTTTTGTTTATTTTATTTATTATTTGTAATATTGTTACATTATTTATTAAATAAACTCACCAGTGTTTCAATAAATTGTAAATCGTTTTCATTTATAGAAACGCAGGATGATTTTATTCGAGTAAAAACAATACGTTACTGTTCTTCGAAAAATATTTTCCGCTAACTATAATTTTTTTTTTTTATGTAAGACTCAACACAATAGTTACAGTACAAATATTATTCATGTATCTTTTAGAAATAATTTGCTTTAATAAAAGTAAAACAATTTTCTGCAAGCTTATCATAAACGTAGTTTACAGTGTTTTATATTTTAAAGGTTTATATGAACGTGAATATAAATTTGTGTTAAATTTGTGTTTTAAATTTGTGTTGTGATTTTCGGTGGTTGGAAAATCTATGATTTATGATAGTCTTCGATTATCGAATACGGTACACGCGTGAATCAAAAGACGAAGCAGATATCGGCTGTTTATTTATGTTTGTATCAAAATTCCTGTGATGCGCTTGGAATTCCAGTTAGCCGAAATAAATGAAGAATTGTCGCTCTTCTATTACTGAAATTTGTCCCGGCTCAGTAGCGTGTAAAGTCAAACTTTCTGCTTCCCGCGTAAGAAAAGTCAATCAACTGTCTATGCGCGTAGTTCCGTGCTCAAGTTTTAGCTGTCTTTTTGCCTCCACGATGATCGCCCTGTGAGCTAAGCGCTCAACAGTGACAGAACTTTAGGTGATATTTATGCAATGAAATAACGACGTAAAATACACCATCAACTAATGCTGTTCAAAGTGAGAGATCCGCGTGAAAAGAGTCATTCTTTTTTGCGCGTGAAAATGTACGTGGAGCATAAATCGAGCAAGCAAATAATAATATTTACGTTTATAAATAACGTAAAGAACATATTTAATTGATAAAATATAGTAAGAAGTTGTTTATTAAAAAAATTGAGATAAATAAATATGCAAAGTAAGTGACTAATTTTATTTCCCGTGCACGTTTTATATTAATAAGGCTGAATACACATTTAATGTGACGGAGACAAATTAAAAAAAATTAGAATTTTATTGTTATTGTTACCGTATAATTGGTAATTAAAATGTTTACGTTTTTGGTAAAGTCGTTGACATCTGATGTTTGACAAGAAAATATAATAATAAAACTTTGTTTGGAGTGGTAATTACGGAAGTATTTTTTTAATGATGTACGACACGAGTTGCAATATAAAAGTTTTTAATAGAATATGGTTATATATATAGTTTAAACACAATAATGTTTATTGTAAGAAAAGAGATAATTGTTATTTATTTATTTTTATTATTTTCAATTATTTATTTTCAACTCACTGAAGTATATTCAAGCAATTTTATGTTTTAACCTTTTATAACTGATGATAATAAAATGCATTTAATTCAAAACTTTTTTACTTGGAAACCACCCTCAATATTTTAAACACGGTAAAAAGTTAATACACAAGTCTTATATAGATATAAACATATAGAACATTACGATGATTTTTTCTCCGTACACCATATTCGACGAAATAAAAACGAATCTAAAATTATTTACTTGGTTATTTTTATTTTCTGATTACTTCAATTTAATATGTCATAAGAATATTATAAATAAATTGTTTTTCGTCGCACGAGGCGTTTTATGGAAAAGAAATTCTTCCGTTAAATAGTGTCTACAACTGGGCGAGTGTCAACAGTGAGTCAGCTTGCACTATTAGTTTGCCAAAATTACTACAATTATTACTAAGCCCAAATGTATAAAGTAACAGTTGCAAAAGAAAATAAATAAATAAATGCTTAGAAACTGAAAGTGACGTTTATAAATATTTATATTGAAATTAATTATTAATATTAAAAATTTAAATTTGTATCGTATTATTTTCTATAGAAAAGAATTAATATTTTTTTCTCAAAAGTTACAGCAATTATTTTAATAAGCAATTTCCAAATAAAACTGTTTTTAATCATTTTAGTCATGAATATTAATTTCTGAATAGTTTTTATAAGGAGCTAAATAATAACTGCTTACCATTTACGTTTTGACAATTTGTTTTTTGTCGTCGTCTTATTATATGATTAATCTGCCTTTAATGCACTTATGTCTTATTATTATGTTTTTACCTTCATATATCATCAAAGTCAACTTTTACAATCAAGATTAAAAGTTCGCTATTTGAAATTGCAACGACCTTTTTGTAGAATTGATAATTTAACAATGTATAATAACTACGATACAATACAATAGAATAATTTGATACTATTTAATTTCAATTTTTCGATTGACGCAACATTTCGAGACTCGATACGGCTCATATAAAAATTGAACTGTCTGAAAACATCACGTTCCGTTTGTAAACAAACAAGTACACAAAGTTAAACAAATATCTTCGCCAAAATACCGCCATTATTTGTAAACAAACTTCTTTCGAAGGAAATTAGAGAAACAAAATTACTTTATCCCGAAATACCAAATATTGTATTATTCAAAAAGGAAACTTGATATAATAAAAAGTCATTATTTACGTTCAGTTCAGTTATAGTCGCGATATTTTTCTTCATACGAATTGAGAAAAGAAAACCAAAGAACAAAGACTTTAACGTTATAATTTATTTTTATTACAGCAGTTCATGAAAAATGTCACAAGAACGAACATAAAACATTAAATCAATGGTACGGACGGAGAACATTTAATTTCAAAAGACCGATGAAAGTTCCTGGTTTTAAAAAATACCCCCTCCCCCCCCGCCAAAATATCACATTTGTTTATAAACAATTTTAATTTCCGATTTATCGAATCATAATAAAAACTGAAATATTTGTTAACCATTTTTTCAAAACAAACCAAACTTCGTAAACTTAATTTTTTGAAAAACGAAACAATTTGTTACAACAACAATAACAACAACTACAGTACTTAAACAATTTGAATTTATTGGGATAAGTTCAATGACAATCCATGGACAACAGTCAAATTAATTAGAAACGCGAGTCGTGTAATAACATCAAAAGTGCTTCGAATTCAACGACTGCGCCACCCGTCGATCCAAACAAATAACGTCCAATTTACGTTTCACTATTAATCATCGAGTTCATAAAACAAATCCAACTTTCGAGCGCGAAATAAACACGATTGGTGCGATCATTAAAGTGTCCATGATAGTCGTTTGATTGATTAAACAAATTAAATGCCATTAGCATTCCCGACACCGAATTCAGGACACTTGTAAAGCCTCGCCTTAGCGATCGCTGTTAACACCATTTAACCCCCACGGTATTGAAATCAATTCCCGCTATATTAATTAAGTCACCCAACGTGTGCCATTTGTACCCGTCGATACATTTTCTTCAGCTTAACTCGATTACCACGACCGATTTACAACCGATCGACGCGAAGTGTTTCCAATCGATTGAAATTCAACGGCAAATTAGATCGAAGGTATGTATATAGTCGGCTGGAAATGTTTTTAAACAACCAAGACGCCGGTTCGTCGTATCCGAACTTGTTTATCCATGGCGATCAAAATCGTAAACAGCGTTTGTATTGGCTGCTTTTTTTTACGCGGATGTAACATTTCTCGAACCCATTTTCCCTTAACCTTTCAAATGCAAACGAATGACGGAAAATATGCGTCATTTTGGTATCCACGTTGCAAGTTGACGAATGCTCGTTTTGCAGAATAATGCGTCGAACAGCGAAACTGGACGGTTTGCGAAAGCGGGGGCTCGATATTGACATTTACGAGGGTTAATGTACCACAATAATTGTACCTCACTCCGATGTGATCTCCATAGTGCTACGTCGACCATGTCATCTGAGTCGCAAGAATTGTTATATTATACGACCACCATTGGGGAGAGTAGCTCAATAGCTGCATACTTAGGTAAACAAATTTCATACGTTTGATGATTGACAGACAGAACAAGTATTTTTGCGTCTTTTATTTATAATATATTAATGTTATTATTATTATTCTTGTTTTCTTATTAAATTTTAATTTGCTATTGCTATTGTTTTTGTTGCATTCAAAACTGATTTCTGTTATTGTTATTTTTTTACTATCCTAATGATCATAACAATAAGAAAGGTCATTATCTATTGTTATTATTGATCACCATTATTAATCATGAGGAATCGTTAATTTTATTATTAATAAACAATTAATTATTAGTGAATATCACAAATCAACAAAATAACATCACGATCAGTCCGCCATACATGCTGCCGGCTTATTTCCAAACGACATCCATCATTGTTTGCGTGGCGATAATGACCCTTGGAATCATCGGGAATCTTTTAGTAAGTAGATCGTTATGATTTGATATTTTTATTCGTATGACTCGGAAGTTGATGTTCGCGGCGAATGATAGCGTCGCGCAACTGCCATCAGCGGGTGGCGCAGTCATTGGTTCACGCCGATTGCAACCACTGCTGATTGACTAGCGATCTGTCTAATAAGATTCTGGTTTGATTAACTGTCAAAGCATGATTTTTTGACCGTCAATTTTGTTTGTGTAATTTTCAGGTGCCAATTGTAGTGTTTCGGAGCAAAGACATGCGAAACAGCACGAACATCTTCCTCGTTAATCTAAGCATCGCAGATCTTTGTGTTCTTTTAATTTGCACGCCCACAATTTTGATCGAAGTTATTTCGGGACCGCAAGTATGGCCACTTGGCAAAGCTATGTGTAAGTAATATGTCTATTAATTCATACCGCGGTCAGACGATAATTCGTGTCAAAAATGAGCCACTTCATGCAAAAAAATGGCCTTATTACAATTAATATGGTCATTTATATCACGTAATTATGCGGTAAATTCATTTTGGATGGGTTTTGAGTAATTTTGAAAAAGTCAATTTTTGGCCATTTTTTGACAAAATCTATTTTGAAAAAATTGAATTTTGGTAAAAAAATGAAATTTTGTTATATCGTTGTAATTCATAGTATATTCCAATATACCGTCATTTGAGATATTAAAAGACCAATTAGAAACGTTTTTGGGCCATATCAAGAAAATTTGACGTTATTGCGGAAAATGGACCAAATTGAACAAATTAACTCAAAAAATGACCTTATTACAACTAATATGATCATTTATATTACGTAATTATGCAGCAAATATATTTTAGATTGATTCCGAATGTTTTGAAAAAAAGTCAATTTTTGGCCATTTTTGTCAAAATCTACGACTTTAGAAAAATCAAATTTTAGTTAAAAAATGAAATTTTGCAAAAACGTTGAAACTCACTATATATCAATATATATAGTCATTTGAGATATTGAAAGACTAATTAGAAGCGTTTTTGGGTCATATTAAGAAAATTTGATCAAATCGAAATTTAACGTTTTTGGGGAAAATGGACCAAATCACTTATGACAACTAATATGGGAATTTCTTTCACAAAATTACGCAGTAAAGTGTAATATTGTTTAATATTGTTTTTAGTAAGCTTTAGAATAACATTTTTTTTAATATTCACGATCATTTCAATGACCTTAAATTCCAAGGAAGCAGTGTTTACTTTTTTTTATATATATAAATAGGCGACGGTGAAAAATTCTCGGTATTTTAATATTAATGGAATTTTATTTGACTTTCTATGACAAAAGTAACGTGTAAAAATTAAGCGACAACGTAAGCATTCGCCAGGCGGTGAAAAATAAAAAAATGTAGATTAATTTGAAGCAAGGGTGGTTTGACTTCGCGATTGATTGCTGCGTGTAAACATTAAAAAGGAAGAAAGATATAAACACGTTACGTTGATTTGTCTTCATTGCTGATGTTTACATATCTGTGTCCTTTTCAAAGTTAAACTAATTTTGTTTCCAGAATTGATTTCATATTATTGTTTTCCTGCGTATTAAAATTACATTTAAAATACTTGAATCTAATTATTAAGAACTAAAACCATTAAAACTTTTAATTAATACAAGTAATTCTTTATTTTCATTATTCACTTGTTTCACTTTAATAATATTTCTAAAAACCTATTTTATGATCACATTTGAAAGATTCTAATTTCGCAACGAAAGTTGAACCAAATTTATTGACAAGCATTGTAACCATTTACCCGTCTTTACTCGATTTCACTACTCATATTTACATCGCGTCATCGGTATATTTCATACATCAAATACTTCGTACAAAATGTAACGCCTTTAGAAAATTTAATACTCTATCGTGCATTAATTATTAATAACGATCTAATTTGTATAGAAAGGTAGAACAAGATATGTTTAACGAATACAAAAGCACTGACTTACATAATTAAATCAACAAAAGGCATTAAAAGCGGTTTCAATCATTTATCGATTCCATTCAACTTTTAAAGTGTCAGTTTATTGTTTTTAAAAATGTAGAAAGAAATTATTTTTGAAAAAACTTCAAGTACAACTTGAAGTACAATACTTCAACCTGCTCTGCAGCATTAATACGCGTTTTACTCCCTCGGTTATTAACAAGACGCAAGAAGAAGAAAAGTGTATAAACAAGTAACAAAAATATGCGTAAAAAGCAGCTTGCGTCTCTTTCTTATTGATTGGCGTTAAGGAGACAGAGATAGGTATCTTAAAGAATGCAAATGCGCCCGTTCTAACGGCGTTTGTTTTTCCACGTTTCTTGACGCCTGACATCTCGTCAGACCGTAAAGCGTTTAATTGACTACCGGCTTATCAAACGGGATCGCGCTTTTGGTGTTCTTGTCTTACTTCAGCGAATGACACAAGATTGGCCGCACCGTTCGTGGGATTGGTTACAATGTGCGCGCATTTGTAGGTTAAAAATTAAAGGCGACTTAAATAATGACCGAAATTAGACGTAAATGGTTTCGGGCGTTTCTAACGCACTTTAATCTCGACGACATAACTGCGACAGTTTTCTTAATGACCGGTTATAGAAAAATTAAATACTATGAATATAGTTCGTACACATGGGACAACTTTGATGATAATTAAAGTGCATATCCCGTCGTCGCAAGAGAATATATAATGCCGTGTTAGTTGGACGTTCTCCAAGTTTCGTTTAATCACGGCTAGCTGGATTACGTCTACGGGATTCGTTTAAATTTTAACCAAGGGGATAAGACATATTTTCAGGAAGACGTTATTTCGAATTAAAATTCGGCTTGCTCGCGATTATTGTCGTAAATAACGCGATGCTTAATTCGCATTGAAGGGGTACGTTCGGGAATGCGATTGCAGTTAGCCGTTTAGAAAAAATAACATAAATATTTAGGAAAACAAATTGAAATATGTTTATGTTTTGTATACGTTATAATTATATTTCAAATGAATCCGTTAATTCGTGGGAATAAAATGTATTGTTATTGTTGTAGTCCGTCAAGGACGAGCAATACGAAATTGAAAATACAACCGAGAACTGAGTCAGCTGAGAAGTACGATTTGACGAAAATTAGTTATTTTTCTAGACAAACTTTATTTGTAATTAAAATACATTTAAATAATTTAAAAATCAATAGTTCAAGATTTATTTATTTGAAAATAAGTGAGATTAAAAATGTAATGACTTTGAGTTTGCCAAAAAATATAGTTTCGGTACTTTTCAATTGATATAGAGAAGGATAAAGAGTGTTTGTGATGTAAACAAATTTGTCCTGGCTCTGTTTTTATTTCGTATGTTTGTTGACGTTCAGTAACCTTTTCATTGTGCGCTATAACAATAATAAATAAATATTAATGATGATGATATAATTATTTCATTTGAGTTTCAACTACGTGTTTTTCGCGATTAAATTTTATATTTCGAATTATACTACTGGGATTATTTTATTCTTGATTTAATCATAGTCTGTTCAAAGCGGAGAAATTAGTTTACTGCGATTCAGTTTGTTAAATTGTTTGGGTTTATTGTTATTCGGAGGTTAAAATATATTTTTAGTCAGCTTACAAAGCGTTTGTAAATTAATATTTTTCTTTTTTAATTCAACTTATTCGACAGGATGAAATAATATTCGCAAAGTAATGAAAGAAATAATATAATAATTATAAAGCGTTTTAAGGACATTCCTTCCATTTAGGTATAATAAAATTAAACACTACAAGTAGTTTAGATAACTTTGTACAAATATTAGACTTGTTTGCGTTTGTGCAATGGCGCGACCATCGTTTAATATAAATAGCTTGCACAGTGGTTAATCTTCGTTTTTCACCCTGTTTGGACATTTTTGTCAATAGGAACCATAAATTTAATCGTGTCAGAGTCAATTTATTGTACATTCGATATATATGTCAACATTCAGTTTAGTTGGAAACTAACAATTTACAGATGAACAGAAATTATTAATCAATAAATAAATTCATTTTGTAAAATTTATTTAATTACAGTATACATGTGGACTTTAGTCATTTTAGCATTCTTATATTATGGAATAATTAATATTATTATATTATAAATAATTTGTTGACGGTGAATTGTAAAAAATAAATTTTCAAACAAAAAAAAATTCATTATTTATCATGAATCTCTAATTTTGTTTATAAATAATTTAATGGTTAATTTCATTTAAATTAATTATTCAGTGTTTGCACTAATTTAAAATTTTGTAATCAATGTTTTTCATATTATATCTTAATTAAGTATGTATGAAAGATATATGATTAAATTGCAAGCAGAGTTTAGAAAGTAAATTTATATGTTTTTGAATATATCATATAACCTATTAGATGTCTCCTTATTGCACATATGGTACATACGCGATTGCAAAAGTTTTTGAACAAGATTATTTCTGATGACCAAGAAAAGTTTCGTCATGTTAGCGATTTTAAAATGAAAAAGAAAAGAACATTGCAGATGTTGCGTTGGTATGAGACGCTCAAAAATTGCACAAAGTAATATGAAATCAAGGCTATATTATTATAGATTCAATAGTATTATCAGCAAACAAAAAGAAAGTTCGAGCCATTTCTTGGCCATAAAGAAAAGAACGTAGGTTTTATTTTTGCGATGAACATACGTCATAACGAAAGATCAAAATAGTTGAAGGTGCTAAACCACGACGGGTCGCTGATATTTTCTTCCTTTCGGAAGATTTTGGTTGCTTAGATTTTCATCCTTTTAACCTTTTTTAGATAATTCGTATTAGGAGGATTTAGGGAATTTCTTACTCTTTTGACATTATTACCCTTCCCAATTATACCTAAATAAAAATTATACATGTGAATTTGAAATTGTTAGAATTTGTGTACGATAAGCTTTGAGAGTCCTTCGTACAAATGTGGATAACTTTCAGTATTTTTTGTCCTCGAATTGTGGGGGATTTTATATCTCTTATTTATTATATTTCTTTACAAATAAATTAAAAATAAATAGGTTCTATGTTTAAAGGTCTTTGTGGTTTTGCATTTTATAATCACCTCCCCTTCAAATTTGTTGCACATAAAATCTCTATCTTTAAATCGAAGGTACAAAATTTATAGAATTTACAGGTCTTTTACTCTCTATTGTTAAGGGTGTTGGTAGTTATATACACTGAGAAAAAGATTTGATAACTGTTATGAAATATATTTTTGAATAGGCGCAACTACATATTTGATAATATTTATTGCTTGGAGTTTTATTTTTATGTCGCATGTAATAAACTATTAATAAATATGATAAATATAATTTATATGTAATAACAATTATTATTTCCATTTACATATTGTACACAAAGTGATAAATATTATCAAATATGTGGTTGCGCCTATTCAAAAATATATTTCATAACAGTTATTAAACATTTTTTTCAGTGTATACACCAAATTAAAACATCTTGGGAATTTTTTATAAACGAGGATGAAACTGTTTTAATTTTGGAGAATTCCTAGAATAGGATCCTAGTCATTATTTGAATATTTCTTACACTGAAAAAATAATCTTACAAATTTTACAATTTTTTTGGCAATATTTAAAGAATTTATAGAAGTTTCTAACCATAATTTTGCATATTATTTACATTTTTGCCTATTTTTCCTACTTTTATTATCTAATTTGATAAAATTTGTAAGTTAATAATTTCTTCGGCATACAAATTAAAAGTATAAGAATTCTTTCAATTTGTAGACAATTTTATAATTTATGCCTAGCCCTTCTATTGGTGGAATTTAGGTCATTCTAAACCATGGGAATTATTTGTTCGTCATTCAACAAAATTTTAAAACCAAACATCACCTGTTCAATATTAAATCATGACTTTAATCTCTCCAAATCTCTCCAATATAGTCATAAACATTCATAAAATATTTGATATGGTCCGACAATTGCGAAAGTTCATTTATTCAAAACAAGACTGGAAATAGCGCGTGTTTTGGACGGCGTTCTCTTTCTCGGGCCCCTCCTCCGTTATACTCGCAATTCATCAACCACGTATCTAAATTAATCTGCACCGTCGTCGAGTTTGTTCAGTCTTACGTGGCAGTACGAGATACATCTTTATACACGTTGCAGCATGTAGACCGTAATAGATGATCCTTTCTTCGCGTTCTCCATTCGCACGAAGGTCATTTGGACTTTGAATATTTACAGTAAACAAATCTCGACTTTGTTTTATTGAAGCATTTGATCGTTCCGCTCGAGCATATATCTTAACAACGTTTTAGAGTCTAAGTCCAAGACGCTATCGATTGCATTAAAACTTGTCAAAGATGTATATACACGCGCATATATATATGGCAGAAAAATAGTTTTCCGACACAATTATTTCAAATTTTATTGCAAAATATATAGTCAAGTTAAATCTGCTAAATAACGTGTACTCCAAACGGATGCTTTCGGTCAACTTACACGCACAGAAATATTTTGTAGATACAAATAAATTTTGTTTCATTCAACAAATCAGTTTTGTTGTTATTTAACTAAAGAAATAGTTTTGTTGGATCAACAAAATATGATTCAAATTCGATCATTTTGTCGTATTGTTGATGTTTTTTATTTGAATCAACACACTAATTTTGTAAAAGCATATTAAACGTTTCAGTAAAAGTGTAAATATTTACAAAATATTTTATTCAACTCATATACTTCACAGGCAAATTGACAAAATACGCTTAACAAAATAATTTCTTTAATTCAACTATATCATTTTTGTGCGTGTAGATGTGTAATATATATAATATATAATTATACACTAAAAGAAAAAATATAATAATCGTGGGATGATTTGCTCTCTACACTCTTAAAAATGTTTATTAGAAGCAAACTATATTCACTTGAAGGAATCCGAAAATGTCTTGATATTCGGTTAAGTTAACGGGCACATTGAGGGAAGCATCTAAATCATTTGCACATTTACGGTAATCGTGAACTGACTTCCTTCAAGTGAATTTTCATAACAAATCAATCATATGTTTTGTCTCAATTCTCCATATTAGATTAATTCGAATAAGTATTATTTGAGTGAATTGAAATACAACGAATCGATCACGAACATTGGGAGAAGTCAATTTTTTTTAAGAGTGCATGGGAGTGCTTAGTGTCTTAAACGCAAATGTCTCGTATTAGATCGCTGAAATATTTATGTATTTGTGTTTTAAAGTCACACATGGTGTCTTAAATTAAGCTGATTCAATGAGTCTTATTTTTGCAATTTAATTCATTTCTTTTATATGTGATATAAAATTTGCGAACTATCTCGGTGATTTTGTTGATATTCACTAAAAAAATTTATCTTAAACAGGAGATACTTGGACATTTCATTAAAATAACTGCATCGTACTTAAGACACTACTGTCTGAAATTAAGATACTTCTATGTTAATTATTTGTGCTATGTAGATAACGAAACTAGCAAAAGTAGTTTAAAATGCGAAAAATATGATAAATTACAATTAAAAGTTTATCAAAACATACGCTGATTATATTAATGGAGTATATAAAAATGTAAACTCGAAACTTCAGAATTATATATATAGTTTTTTTTAAATGGTCACATTTGAATTTTATTTCATCTATTAGTATAATTAAGAAATTATAAAACTTAACATTTCATTAAAGTAACATTAAAGATAATAATTATTCAATATCTTAATAATAAATAAACTTTCAATTAACAATTATTGGCAAATTCACACACTGACAACCTTTTTTTTCTTTGAAATGATGATACATTACGTTGTTACAATTTTCTAAATCATATATCTAAATCATTAAAGCAACCGTTAAATACTACAATATGTATATATATACACACATAATAATTTGCAACGGCTTTGAAAATTGCCAGCTGTTTTACGCGCGGCCCGGGAACGACCGTTTAGATATATTGAAAACGACAGCGCGGTTTTATTAGATGTCGCGTGCGATGCGAACAAATCCCATTTGTCATTCCGCGAAAGCCGCGGCGGTCGTGAATCATCGCCGGAGCACGTCGTCGCCGCGACCAACCAATTCGTGAAGTTGTTATATTCAATGGCGCGGATTTCTTTTATCCGGCTCGGGCGCGGATCGGCCCGGACCGAAATTTCGTCGTCGGGATTTAAAGGGGCGAAAAACGTGCGCACACCTCGGAGAATTATACCATGACGAGGCACATTTCATCGACTGACCCGAATCACTGCGATCGGATTTGGCGAACGCGCCAGATAGATGTTGTCGCCGCGCGCTCTTATTTTGCGGGCTTTTCGGCGCGCTATCTCAATGCTTTTTTCGGACGGCTTCGCCGCGAGGTCAATTAATATAATGGACGACGATACAAAAATTGCCCGAACGAGGTTTATGCGCGCGCGATTCAGTTTGCCCGCTCGAGCGGCGCGTTATCTTTCGTTAAAGCGCGTCGGTCATTTAATTACCGGTCGCGCGTTTCGGCGCAAATTACGACTTGGGCGTCGCACGAATTTTACACTTCGTTTAACTCGCGCGAACATCGGCATCGCTCGGATAAGACGAGTCGTTTGGGAATTTGACGCGCGAAAGAGAAAAGAAGAAGAATTCAATGGCTCGCGTGGATTAATTATTTTGCAAGCGGGAATCAACGCGATGTAATTTCAGAATGTTGCGTTTTACTTCGATCAGCCGATATCGTGTAATGAACGAACGGTGCAACGTCTTTGTTTTTGTTTCGCGTTTTTGTTTGGGAATTAATTCTCATGTATTGTTGCCGAAATTTTCAAGGTCGAGCGCGCCGAGGATGCGGGTGATGTTATGTTTTTGTTCACGTAAAATATAATAAACAAGGAAATAAGGCATTTACTTGATTAATGTGTGTGTTTTGCAATGGAATTATATTATAATGTAAATGACAACGTTAAACAAACGCCTTTTTTTGTGTTAGAATTCTTCATTAACCCAATTACTATTCCTTCTTTTGTGTCCTTTTCAATTTAATTATTTTGATTTCCAGAATAGTTGAATCTTACTTTATACGGATATCATAATTCAGTTAATTTAAAACATTCCCACACGAGTCAATTAATCAATTATTGTCGAAACGTATATGGAAAATTAACTTTACGCCGTAATCTCTTATTGTTCGATGATACAAATTTTTTATTATTCAAAATTATTTTTAATTTTACAAAATATTTACACCCGCAAAACAATCGCATTAATTATGTTGTTATTTGGCGCAATTTCTCTTGACTTTAATGGAATTTATGCACTGCATTAAAAATTCGCGTTCATAAAACGCTCGATTGTCGATAAATATTTTTCGCCATTCAAAACAAGCTATTCGTTTTATATGACACGCTTGCCATCTTCGCTATCATAAATATCAAATATTCATCGGTAATAAATATCAGTCGTAACGGATGCATGCAGTGATTGACAAAATTCGTAGTTTGCGACAACTCGCGTCACGCGCTTGTTTCCGATCGGAACGATTCGTTAGATGGCGCTGGAATTAACTTACACGCGCGAATGACTGCGATTGGACACGCCGGTGTGAGTGATATGCGCGTGCGCAGACGCGCCATTGAGTTACGGTCACACGCGCGTGAGAAAAGCGCTCGCGAAACGACGAAACGAAAACTGTTGTTTTCGTTCGTCATCTTTGTTTGTCTGTTTATCTTTCACACACGCTGAAATTACATTCACAAACACAGCGTTATCGGACATATTACCAAAAGACATTAGAGGACAATTTAAAATAATTGCCGCAGTAAAAATGAAATAATACAACTGTAGATAAGAAATGTGCAAGCTGATTTCAGTTATGCAATTATTGGCCGTATTTACTTTGCTTCATTCTCACAATAGCGTATTACTTCGGTCTATTCGTTTTTGTTTTTGTTCGGCGTTTTGTTTCTTTTCCGTTTTTGTTTCGTAAAACGGAAAAAGCGAATTTCGGGACAAACGGCAAATTTGCATTTATGTAGCTGACATGTATAATAGGCGCGCTCTCCCCGATACTGAAATTCAAAATCATTCTGAAACGAGGCAATTGAACGTGCATTCTATGGCATCGTGCAATAAAAGCGTGGTTGCTTTATGTCCGCGTAATTTATTTTGCGCTTCACACCGGATATATAATAAGCAAATATGATACGTAGAGGATGTTTTTCAACGGAATGCATTTGTTGCTTTTATTGGTAATCTTTAGTACGCTCGAATGAATGACAAATAGATTTTCTAGGTTTTGGGGTTATGTAACCATTAAGGATGTTAATTCTGACGTTATCCGTTATTTAATTCAACGTACTCATGAATTATGTTTGAGGGTGATAGATAAACCGAATTCGATATTAAGAGGTTAAGTTATTAGATTTATTAGTTATAATTATTAATTGGATGAATATAGGTTTATTCGTGAAACTTTATATGTGATTTGTGGTAGGATTTTGATGTGTTCTGTGTAACGAAATTTATAAACGTAAACAAAGAAACATAAACAATTTCGACCTTGACAAATTCAGTTACTATTCGGAAATGCAAATATAAACATTGAGAGGTCAACGAAATCAATTATAAATACAAAATGTAAACATAAACATTTTTCTACGAATTAATGCGAAGGAAAAGCTTTTATATTGCGATGACATTTGTATTAATATTTAAATGATCGCATTTATTTGCAGGCGCGTTTTGCGAAAACAAGCGTCCATTAAAATCTTGAAGTAGTTTTCTTTCTAAGAAGCCGCGATGTGTTTATAACGCCTCAACGAGTATCATAACAGTCTAAATGTAAAATGTGTTTTTGGCACTTGCTTTTGACATATTTTTTCAGTATGAGCAAGAACGGCGGAAGTTTACATCGAAATTCAGCAAGGTGCATTTCGCGGCGAGAAATGAGATAAGAGACAGCGAGGTCGATGTCTTTTGGAACAAGTCACTGCCAATCTGCAGTCTTCGATGGTGGTAGAAATAATACGGGGTTTTTTTTATCGCGGTTTATTATTGACAGATGCATAGAATGAAGTAGTCATTTTTAAAATTACTCCCGACGTTTGTTAAATTATACTATGTTATTAACATTCAGAAATTTAAATTAAATATTTTGCATAAATCGACTATTTTTGCAGAATGCCATTCTTAAATAATATTCGCTAGATTTTCGAGATTAAATGTCCCTAAATATTGTTCTTACTATTAAAAATATTTTTTACCAATTTTCAAAACTTTATAATTTTGAAGTTGTAAAGTGTAAGTTTACTTTTAAAACTGCCTAACATCCTTGCAGTGTGTAATAATGCGCCATTAACTTATATATATTTATATAGCATTTTCTTAAGTTGGTATCAAATTTGTTTCAAATCTTTATAAAGCGTTAAGCAATGCAAAGGTAAATTTTATTCCGCTGAAAAGGCTTCGCTCTCATGCTAGATTGCATGCAGTTTTCATGCGAGAATGTGAATGGATCTGTTCGATGCGATCGCCAAATCCCTCCTCGGAATAAGCAGAAACATTTAGAAAAGGTTGCGGCGTCTGTTTGGACAATCTTCACTTAAAGTTACCTCAACTCGTCCACGTGATCGTAAATAATTATTACCGCAGTACAAATTGAAATTAGCTTTATAAAGAGAACAGGTCGAACTTTTTGTAATTCGATTATATGAATCAGTAACTCCTCACAATATGCGACATACATAATTCAAAGAGGTAAAAAAAAAGAAGAAAAAGAAAATGGCTGATGTGAATTTGGAAATAATTACGTCAGTGCGTAAAAATAGGTAAAAAAAAAGAAAAAAAGAAAATGGCTGATGTGAATTTGGAAATAATTATGTCTTAGTGCGATTCAACGAAAATAAATCAGTTTCCTTCGTTCGTCGACAGTCGGCGCTGATTTAAAAAGTATCTTCCTATGAATAACGGATTGAAAATGGGATTCAAAATGGCGGCCAAAATCCAGTCTTTTGTTCGTTTGATACAATCATATCGCGTGTACTATCGGTGGACGGAAACTTTAAATCTACAAAGAATACCTCGGAAGTCGCAAGTCGATAGAAGCCGCTGAACTTCTTTATTATCTATATAGGTTAACTGCGTGCACTCCCCCTCCCCGTGTGACGACCGAGGGTTTAATCATCACCTGAGAAGTGTTTACGTCTTAAGTGATATATATTGCAAAATGTTATAGCACGTTTAATAAGTTGACAACAATTCGGATCTGCAGGTGGTAAGATAAATTCCGAGTTTAGCGCGAGCTATTTCTCGTTAGGTGTGTCATATTTTTTTTTCTCTTTTTTTTTTTTTTTTTTTTTTTTTTTTTTTTCTTAATTATTTTATTTTATTTTTTACATTATTAAATAATAAAAATAAAAAAAAAAATTTTTATATAAAAAAAAGGGTGTTTTTTGGTGGTTGTCTTTTTTTTTTTTTTTTTTTTTTTTTTTTTTGGATTAAAACTAATTACCTTTTTTCTCACTCTTCTTTCATTTTAACTTGTTCCTTTTTAATTATTAGTAATTTTGTTATCTTTTTT
>JABFQC010002076.1:0-17087 GCA_022817085.1 Psilanteris sp. ZL-2020
GTAATGGACGTTATAATATTTCCAAATAATGTACAATTTTTTACTATATTATATAGTAATTTTTATTGTATTTTCAAGTGTATCCCACTTTTACTGTATATATAGTAATTTTTTCTACATTATTTTTGTCCGTGCACAATGTTTAAGGAATAATTATGTTTACAACGCCTCGATAAAAGTATGGATTTATTCCTAGATTGTCTACATGGAAAAAATGTATGTACAAGTCTTGTACCGACATGAATAGACGTTACGCTAAATGAAAAGCAACATTTGTACTATCATTCGGGGTAACTCATGCTTCTAACCAAATATAACAGATGAACATCCACGGTGCAAGCGCTAATACACTGTCTTTGTATAACCGTTATAATGTAACGTCAAATTTAATTGACAAACACATTCTATTGTGATATATATATTGATTATAAATGTTTATATTTACTGTAATGTAAATACAGACGAGTTGTTTTAATAAACATATACAAGCTTCATTTTAAAATGCCAATTAAGTCCGAGTATGAAACAAAGTTCAAAATAATGAGTTAAAAAATAAATATAAAAAATAACATTTATGGCTGTTAGGTGTTACTGTTGTCTCTACTCAAGCGCGTATGTTGCCTCGAAATTGAGCAATAGTTGCTTCTACTTGCAGCACCGTATACCCATATTAGATACAGTTGTTGCGTTTAGATTTAAGTACGAATGTTGCACTGCAAGAAAGACATCTTTTATACGTAATTTGTTTTTTCTGCGTAAAAACAGCTTTCCACAGAAGTTAACTTAGAATTACTAGGGAATTATCCCCAGGAAACATAAAAATATATTTGCAATATGTTTTTGTGTACATAAATATAGTGTAAATATGTTGTAAATATATTCCAAATGTATTATCAATATATTACAAATACATTTAAAATATATTAACAATATATTTTTGACGGTATAATTTCTGGCAATATATGTATAAAAAAGCAAATATATTAGACATTTATGAATGCTATTTACTAATATATTACAAATATATTTACAATTTATTTGAAATATATTTTACTATGCAAAAATACATTGCAAATATATATTGATAATATATTTTAAACATATTTTTAATATATTGACAATATATGTTCATTATTATTAAGGATATATATACACGCAAATTGCAAACAAAATAATTTCAGATCATTTGAGTTCACCATTGAACGAAATGATTATAACCTTATCAACGTGGTTATTTTCTAATAAATATGTTTAATAAAAAGATCCGAAAGTCGCAATTTAGGTGCAATGATTCTGAAAAATTGACGCTGAACCGGTTCAATACGTTTGATATTACTCTACTGCGTAAATCATTTCCAAATGGTTGAACAGTAGTTATAGTAATAAGTCTTACTAATATTAAATACAATTTTTTATATGTTAAAAGAATTAAAATATAGTTAACGTTTTTAAACAATTGCACACCACAATTGTTAATATATTTAGAGAATGATAAATTGTGCTTATATTTATTAAAGAATTTCCATACTGTAATATAATAAACTGTTTACTCAACATTTCACGTATTAAAATACCGCTTGGAATATTTTGGGTAAAGCAATCATAAGAGAAACAGATTTATTATTTTTATTGTAATCCTTATACATTTACATGGCCGCAGTAGCATAAGTCTAACTCCATTTTGCAGTTCAGTTATTTAAAAGCAAACCGTAGATGTAAAGTTATCTAATAAAATATAAATTAGAATATTTTATTTCGCACCAAAAATAATGTTCTTTAAAAAAAAATAAATATATATATACACGGAGAAATAAGTATAACGTAAAATTACTATACTTTATGAGAATACAATCAAAGATGACATGTATTAGCATTTTTTTTAATATATTATATCATTATTTAACGTTTTATTTGATTAATTTGTCAATCCGTGAAAAATTATGATATGTTTTCTAATATTATTGCCGTTTTACAAGTGTAAAGTTTCGAGACAGTATAGTAATTTTTTCTTTGCGTTATTGTAGACTTTATTATAAACTTTAAAAGAATTGATTGATTGTATTGAATAAATATACTTGTAAAAATGAAATAATCAGTTATACACATTTATTACCATACTGTATTGAAATTATATTGAGAAATAACCTCTCTGGCTGCATTTCTATATGGTATATAGTAATTTCTAAGTATAGTAATTTTAAACGGAAAATATAATAGTTTTTAGATATAATTTTCTCTCCGTGTATATATATAATTATAATTCTTAGATACTGCAGATTTAGAATTAAAAATGCACGTATGTGTTATTGTAACAGAATATGCATACTTGACATCTACAAGCCCTCTTCGACACACTCAACTTTGATAAGTGATTTTTTTCTTACAACTTTTGAATAGCGAGTGAATTATACCTTACATCTCGAATAAGATTCTCTTGTATACGTATTGGCACGTTCATAAGTTCGAATTGTAATTCTGAACAATATTTTAATTTAAATAACTATTCCGGACAAACAGCAGCATCCTTTATTATAATCACCTTGAGAAAACAAAACTCAAAATGAAACTAATGTACACAGTTCGCGCTTACGAGTAAAAGGCTTACAATTGAAATAGTAATCGACGTCAGTGAATGGGATAAATGAATAAATTGGTACAACCAATCAGAAACTCGGAAATGACACAATAAAATAAAAATAGTACAAATTCATTTTCTATGTTCACTATATATAATATATAATCAAAATATAATATAGTCATATTATGCAGATTAAATTAATATAAAAATTGATTATATAACAGGAATTAATTCCGATTGCGTTGTTTACAAGTTTAATACGTTACCTAAAACTTGCCTCGTTATCATATAATCTACACTAATTAAACAACAGTATCGTTGCAAAAAATGTGTATCCCAATTTGTTAAGTTAATTCATAATACGCTATTGAAATGTTGGGAGAGATGGTGTCTGGAAGAATGTAATTTGCCTCGCGTTACATCCGGCTTGTGGCATAAAAAGTTGCATTGCAGAAATTTCCGCGAAAACTCAAAAATTCTTACTGCGCTAACAAACATTCCACAGAGTATTACATCAATCTAATAAACTAATAAAAACAAAATAACTACGAGCTGGAGCATGCAGCGGTTATATAGAAATTTCATACGTGTATCAGCAATTTTAATTGTATATTAGCATTATACGAAAACTATACATTCTTGATTATTCATAATCATATTTTTTATGACAAAGAAAAATCATTTAAACATTTTTCAATCAAAAATGAATACTCTAAGACTGCTGCCAAATGTTTTATCTGAAAAATATCAGTTTAAGTTTGACCTACATCAGTGATAATCCCGCGAACCCCAAAAAGGTCAAAAGTGTTCGTTAATTCTTCAATTATCCCAGAACTACACCTCTATTTGTCAAACGTTAAGCTTGCGCAAATGCCTCACTTTGCAATATAAAAATGTATCACGATGCATGAACGTGACCTCGGATCGATAGAAGGTCAACCCCATTAAATCTCCTCTTGTACCTCTAACTAACTAACATTATATTTCTTAATGTTTAAGAAATCATTATTAGTTATCAAGGTTCGTTATTAACCTTAATATAATTTTTTTAATATGACAAATATAATTATTCGCGGATGCTTAGAATTATAGATATATTTTACGAATGATATAAGATATTGATTATTAAAATTATTTGTATACAAAAGATCGTTTATTTTAATTCAATAAATAAAAGCATGAGTTAGCATTATACCACAAACTTGATTGAAAATGAACGACTTTAAATCGTGTATATATATAGCTTAATAAACGTGTGATATTAAAAATAATATATTCAATATATATTTTTAGCACAAAATAGAGTTTTTATTTAGTAAATGTCTATAAATGAGTTTGTTAATGTAATAATAATAAAATCATTATCAACAAATTTTAATATTATTATAAAAATTATGTATTTAAAATAATATATACAATTAACTGTATGATATAGTTTTTGTATAATAAAATATAAAGTAAGTTTTTCTGAAACACAGCATAAAATAAAATTTATGTTCCTACATCGCATATATCTATACATCGAAAAATAAATATATGAGACTTTATATTCACATTGTATAAGTAATATCATTGACCCCAGCATAACAAGATTTGTTATCTTCAACATGATTCAATGATGAATCCATAAAGTTAATTTTTTCATGAAAATCGTATTATGAGACTGGAATATTTACAAGCTCATCTACGCAATTAATACTATAACAATTTTGTATAAAGCATTCAATTATAAATAATCGAGAAATTTACTTAGAAATAAATTACTCTGGAACCACAAAGAAAATGAAGGAATAAAGTAATTTACGACATTAATAAAGAAAACTCAATAAATTCGTGGGTAACGCGGTTTATTTTTCTACAAACTTAATCAAATAAGCATATATACGTACCGTTAATAATAAGTTCATATTTTATATATGTTTAATATCAATTATTAATCGTTCACCCGTATGGTCTTGTTCCAATTGAAAAATATAATTCATTTATATTACACACGTTGCTTGTATTACACGATGCTAACCGCAACACAAATTTAAAACCTAAAACAGTTTACTTTATTTTATAATACATACTGTACTATTTTAATATACATTTCTTCTCGAGCATACTAGCGCGTTTTATAAAAATCTTATTATTTAACTGTTCCATATCTTAAGCACAGAAGCTACAAACTACGTTTCACGCCGATCTGAGCATTTCAAGAATAAACTTAACCCCTGATATAATTTTCCAATACATATATATATATATATATATATATATATATAAAACAGCTGATCAAATATTAACTTTATCTCAAGTCCAACGTTTACCACTAGCTTATTAAACCATGCTCAAGTATATAAATAATAAACAAAAAGGATCGATTACGTCATACCTAATAGCACCCTTCTTAATCACAAAATAAGGAACATTTTCTTATATATCTGGCAACAATGTGGCACGAGTAAAACGAGCGGAAAAAAGGGAATGAACGTCTCGGTCATATTCAACTTAGGGTCGAATGCGTTTGTGGGACATATTCTTCTCCGTTGATAAATAATGCACATAATTGATCGGCGCACACCGCACTTTATTAAATCGTCCGAGTCAGTGAAAGGAAAAAAGTTAATTCAGTTGATCCAATTAAGGCACTTTTTCGCACTCGCTTTCTCTCTTTCTCACTCCCCTGCTCCCCGGTCATCTCTTTCTCCGTCTCTCTCCTTACCCTCTCTCGCTCCGGCTTTCACTAAAACTCTTTCTCGTCCAACCAGTAATTAAACTTTGCGTGCTTGCACAAAGAAATATGGCCGCAAACTAAAAGCAAAAAGTATTTCGTTGCCTCGGTGTCCGATTAAATATGTAAAATTGTGTTTTATATAGTATGTGTTCTCGCGTGTCGAAGCCGAGGGTCGTTACCAAAGCGAAGTGTCTTCGCTATTTGTATACACATCGGGGAAGAAGACTCCGTGAAAGTGAAACTGTGGTTTTTTTTAGAATGTAAATAGCAAGTAATTGATAATTGCAAACCTAAGCAATAACCAGGTATATATGTAAATGCGGTTGTATAAAGGTTGTTTCAACATTAAAACCGATACATTGATTCGTACGAAATAATTAAACGAATGAGACACAAATAGTGCATGGTTTTGTGTTTATCCGTTTAATGTAATATGATAGTATGGCGACGCGTTATTTATTTAAATAACACCACGTGATTCTATTCAAGCAAACTTTCGAAAATATGATACACGCGCGGATTAAACGATCGTGTTGAATCAGCGATATAAATTGCGAAAAGTGATACGCTGATTTAATTATATTTATACGCTGAATTAGTACAAATGTGTTTCCAAGTGACAAAGTTATTTTGTAATAGTTTGTCATCTCGACGAATCGGTTTGGTTTTGAGCAACTCGCGATGCTTTTGTTTGTTTGGAAATATTTTGGAATTAACATTGTTTAAATTTAACGAAACAAAATTTATGGTTTTAATTAAAAGCTTTTCGTTGGTTAAATAAAAACCAAATATTTTACTCATTTAATAAAAGTTTAGAGGAGTCAATAAAATAGTTTCGTGCGTGTAACGTCATTAAATTTTTTTTTCCTTTAAAAAAAATGATAGGAAACGTACAATTGTCTAATTATCACAAACATTTTATGAAACTATAAAGTCCTTTTAATGATACAACACAATTGCATAATTTATTAGACACTAAGACGATGCTTAACATTAGAAAAAAAAAGTATCGTTAATAACGTTATAATATAGACGTTTTATAAAAATAAAGACTTTCTTTGCGTTAATAATATAATAATATTACCCTTAACAGTCAAACAGAATCTATTTCCGTTATTTTTCCTTATTTCTGCAGAATCCCTGAAGTTTGCGTTTCATGGACATCTGATATACACCAACATTTCTAGCAAGAGTAGTAAAGAGGCTTTTGTAATATAAGACGTATTTAATGAAGTTTTAAATGTTAATCTTCTTAATCAATTTTAAACGTAAAAAGCACCATGTGTAGCTATATTTTGCAACGATAAACTTTAATATCATGATAAATCAATTAAATAAGCGTTAATGTTCGCAACGAGTGAAGAAAGCAAAAATTACCAAACACGAATTATTTGCAAAAAATTGTTTTTGCATACGATCCGCATGAATAATTCGGAAATTGATGTTAACACTGCGTCAAGTTTTCACCCGAAACCACATTTTAAATTAATAATATAAATGTATATCTATGTTTTTACAACTCTTGCTATTCATTCGAGGTAATAACTCATACAATTTTGATGAGGTGAAGTTAGCTAGCCACCTTTTACTCAAGGTCTGTAAATATTACATTCGATACGCGTGTTTAGTATTCCTGGCATAGAAATAGCGCACAATTTTTCGCATTACTCTCAAAGCAAATTTTAATTAAATTCGAATGTTATTAACTTAACTGAAGAAAACAATGATGCGAATGAAAATCCAAAATTATAATCAAATAAAGAGACTAATAAATATTAATAGAATGCACCAATAAAACCTTTCCTTTATATATATATACATATATACAATTTCATCGTAATAAGTTTAAGTGTTTTTCATTTTAATTCAAGAACATTTATTTCAATTACGCATCTTTCGTAACATTTACGAGATGATAAAACTTGAATATCTATTAAATTTGATAAAATTGAATACCCGGGATGGTTTTCACTAAAATAATTAGTCTTTAATAAACACAGTACGGCAAATAACTAAAAGACCCCGCTAATCACGAGAACACGAACACGTACACACATTGCAAAATTCCAAAGGAAATTAGGAAATCGGAAAAGAGGCGTCTCAGAAGCGACGTTTAATCGCAAGCAAAGCGTTCTGAAATTACATGGGGGCAAATGATCCAATCGAAAAGGCGCGGAAAAAAATGTAAGATCCGCGAAGGCAGAAAAGCAGAAAGTGGTTGCAAATCAACGAGTCGAGCAGCAGCTCTCATCTGCACCCCTGTTCCGTTTTGTCCGACTAACTCCAGTGCCAGTACTCCTTGTCTTTTGAACGCAGACCAAGCATTGTTCCGGACCGAACAATACTGTATTATGACTATGTGATTATACTTCAAATAAATTTTTTATTACCTTTTACCTCCGCCACCTTCAAACCATCTTCACAAAACCGCGCAAATTTGACATCTTTCCCATGTGACAAGCAGTAAGATATAATAATTAAGACGCGGTTAAATCGCCGAATAATTATTATTATCTTAGGTAATCTTAAATCGAATTAAAAGATATATTTTTGAAAATTGAAAGTATCATTGAGTGTATCTTATTCTTTTTCAGACGTTGATTTTACGACGCTATCAAATATCCCAATTTTCGATCTGAACGATAAAATGTTTTATTTGGAAAATAAAATTAGTCTTTTTAAGAAAAAAACACACAGTTCGTGCAAGTCAACGTGGATATTGTTGAAACTTAAATTGTTCGAACATTCGTACGACGTGGGATTAACTTTGATATGTGACAGAAAAGCCACGTTGAGGTGCAGTTCTACGACGTATTCCGATCATTCTGTGTCCACGTAGTTCGGCATTATTGTTTGAACGTTAATTAACAATGTTATCCCGACGCAATAAAAAGTATTTCATTTTATTAATATAAATAGTTAAAAAAATCAACACATTGAATTTAGACATTCTTTAGGATTCTTTTAAATCGAAACTCATTGACTCCCAGCTAATGCAGGTCTATCAATGATATTAATAAAACTGTATTATTACGAAAGAACATATTTTTAACATTACAAGCCAACGTCGTCAACCGTCACACGGCGTTACGATCGAATTTTGTAAAAAAATTTAATAAAAAATAGAAGTTTTCTTATCTTTCGTTCACAGTTTTGAAGAGTAAAGTTACAATTTTGTTTGGTGTTAAATTACCGTTGAAATAATATTTGTAAACCTTTTATATAAATATCCCCTTAATAAAATCTATAACATCATTCTATATGTTTAGAATATAGAACGTTTCGTTTTAAAAATAAATACTATTATATGTGTACTAGTAAAACTGAATTAATAAACGAACATATCACAAGTATCCGTACAAATCTTTGCGAAGATCTAATTTTAAGATCTAAATTTACCATATACGTCATGTCATGATTTATTTATAAATTTTGTCTGTGTAATCATTTTTTCGTTTATGATTTCATTTTTCGTAACAAACGCAATTGCCAATAGACCAAAATGAGAGAAATGACAATTATTATTCGCATAGCAACAATCATTGTAAAAATGAACAATACCGATAGTCTAATTAAACAACATTCCACTCCATTAAGCAACCCTCATTTGACCCTCTAACAAAATAATTTACATTTTCAATGCGCTCTCTAACAAAAAGTGTCTCGTAAAACACAACTAACTAGGTAACCCATTTACGGCGCTCAAACGAGATTCAACTTTCGAAAGTTATTCATTCCGTGCAACCCGCTTATTCGCGATCTCTGTTGCTACAGATTATCCCCCGGTCCCATATAATTTCAACGAAAAATGTGTAATTACTTGAGGTGTTTGAGTGCGTACACGCCTGGATGCATAATGCATGAGTATTTTTAAATTAATTCTAGATTATTCGCAAAATGAATAATAGTTTTCCAGTATTTACAGTGCGATGCTTACAGTGGAAGAGATTTCCGGTGCTGTGAAGTAACTTCATTAAAGTTTAAATGAATACACAGAAGGGATTAAGAGTAACAGTCGTGAAAAGGAAGATAGTGGTAAGACGAAAAGGACGGTAAACCAAAATAGATTGATAGAAGACGCGAAATAATGATAAAGAAATACGTGCACAACAAAAAGATGTCTGAGTTGATTAATTTCCTTGATTGATATGAAAAGCAAATTAAATTCTAATTTGAAAAGCCATTATTAAATGCGTATTAAAGCGAAAAAAGGTGTTGAATTTTGATTCCTTTGCGTTTGATATTTCAAGTGTTAAATCTATTCTAATAAGATCATTTCAAATTTCGTACTTAAACAAGTTTATTTTATTTTTAAAATTAAATTCCATTTTAACACTTTGTTTTGATCCGAATCCAAATATAACGATATGAGTTGAAATGAATTTACCTCTGTTGTGCGTGTTATTTAAATTTCAGAAATTCCATGTTATAATTTTAAGGAACATAAATACATACGAAATGTTTCATACCCCAATAAAAAATTTAACAAATTATGCATGCACAAATTATAGGATTATTACTGCTAAATTTCAGACGTACCCCGTTAACCCTTAAGAGACCAAGCTCGTATCTTCCCGTGTTATTCTATGCAGGTGTTCTTATATGGGCAAAATGTAGGTCACATAAAATAGCAACAGTAAGACCTTTAAAAATAAAGTACTGTTAACTAAAAACGGTCTAAAAGGGGGAATTTATTTGGCCATACCTGGACCCAAAATAAGGTTTAAAAATATTCTTTCACGAGATACTTTTGCAATGACTTATTAAACGTATTAATCAAACAATTTTTCATATCCATTAAATTAACGAATTAAACATTTAACGCGAACAAAAACTAAAAATTATTTATACGCGCAATATTTCGAATTAAATTATTTTTTGTCCCGCAACAAATAAATTCACCAAAAGTTGTCATATAAACTTTACAATTAATTATCCAATACCAATTAACGTTTTAAAGAAATTAGAATACTGAAAAGAAGTTGCATAATAATTTCAATTGTCGCAATGTTACACTGTAGCAAAATATAAAGTTTTCATGTCGAATAATAAATTCCCGTCTTTGAAGTTTTAATTACAGAATTTCACTAAGTTCCAATCAATCTGAAAGTCTAAACGGTCGTGCGAATAAACATTTGTTAAAATGTTTAGAATTTAGATTATCAGAATTTCATATTTAAGACGATTCGTGTACACAGAAAGCAATGATACTCGCATTTGTCTGTTATCTTAATCACTTATTTTAATGAACACACAATTTCCTTTACATCGGCTCCTTATTACATCGCTGGTCCAAATTGCGTCAGGCGTCATTAAATTAATTAGAAATCGATCGTATAATATCACCGTTAGAATTGTGGCTTGGAAATCGAAATTTTCATACGTCGCTTTATTAACTAGTAAAATCGACTAGTTGGATATTAAATGTATAGTGCTACGTGAGAAGGATTTACCAATTACCAACTGGACACGCTTCGGACATCGGGTATTAATATTTTGCAACGAATTTATTAAGCCACGTTTATCGCGGGATTGTATTAAGTTTTCATTCCAAAGACACAATCATTTCTTTTTTGTTGTAGAATTTGAGCAAAGTTACACACCAATTCCAATTCCATTGTAATTAATCACAACGCGTATCGTGTTTTATCGGACGACATAAGTTTGATATAGCATATGTAGCTTTGAATATTTTATGTTATCTAAAGTAAATCAATTTTCATTTCCACCATACCGCTCTATTTTTGATGTTAACTATTCCGCAGGGGCAGCTCTTTGAAACAACTAATAAATCATTATGAAGCTAAAAGTAATAGAAAACTATCTTGTACAATTATATTTTTTAGTAGCTTGACAAAAATAATACATGACAATATGTGAAATACATCAAACGAACTTGTTAGCGTTCAGTCAAAGAGTAATTAAAACAAAAACGTTTATAGTAAAGTTGTTTTTTTTTTTAATTTATATAATTTTATTACATTTTTTACGTTTGTAGATAATGTTATTTGAATTCTATTTTATATTAAAAGAATAATTTTCGGTGAAATGAATGATTCATTATTAATAATTACGTATATGAATTAAGATATGCAATAAATAAACGAATAATATTTATTTTTTAAATAAATATATTAAACAAATTTCAAACTCTGATTTTCTAATTACTCGTTGTGTAATTATATAATATCCAAAGTAACCAATCACGTGTGTTAATATTGTTTATTATTAATATATAATTCAATATAATGTAATATAAAAATTCTTGCAATCTTGTTTGAGGATCCAACCAATTGGAAAAATTTAAAAGTAAAACATAATATTTATATAACATAAAATCTTATTATTTAATAATCTAAACATGCATGATAATGCCTGTTTTATATATAAAACTCATTTAAAAGGGTTGGCCATTAAATACGTACTTTAGAACCGCAAAAAAGCTACCCGAGAGCAAATGTCACTACAGAACTTCCACACTGACCTCCCGAAGGACGATTTTATTTTTATTAACGCTCAACCCTGTAATTAGACATTCAAAAAAGTGCGGTTCACAAAATTTGATTTTTGTTACGACTTTACACGGCATCCGGAAAGAATTGTTAAAATTAAACCAGATGCGTGCGCGTACATACAATTAATAACAATTCATTGTTATCACAATAAACAAATTAAATTAATTGAAGCGAATCGTTAACAATAGAAAGGTTGATACATTCGTACTGAAATACTACGGAAAATGATTTTAGATATATAATTCACGTACAAATCAAGAAGTAACAATTCGTACGAAACTTAAGTTATTGAACCGCGTAATTTATTTTCCTCGATGTAAATTGCTATTTAATAAATCAATCTTCAAAATACCCAGAAAACTGTATCTCAGATCGTACACAGTATATTTTGTCATTACTTCAATAATTACAAGTTTCAAATATAATAACTATACGAAACGTAATTAAATTGTTGACTTGCATAACTAAATATCCGCACGGTATGACAGGACTCCAGAAATGTTCCCTAACACAATTTCGTTCATTTTTTTTTTCATTTTTTCAGTATTACAAATAATAACAATAACATAATTATAACTTTACGCAAACTAGGCAATAATGTCATCCGAACTCGAAATAGAATAAAATGATCTCAGCGACAGTATTTCCACGGGCTAAAATATACATATATATATATATATATACAATATATAAAACAAAGTAACCGACGCGAAGTTACTTACATGTTTTTAATAACATTCATATAATGGCCTGTCCAATCAATAATAGCATTAAACAACGCAGAAAGAAAACAATTACTAGCGTTTCTGAAGTGGTACTGAAAAAACAACCGCTTTAGAATCAACAGTATTAAGTTTAGCACAGCTTGTGACCTCGTTGCCGCCGCGTAAAATGGATGTCATCGCGGTGTCACATAAAACCGGAAACAATGGCTTATGCATGACATCACTTCTTTGAACAATATCGAATGCGATAATCCGGAACACGGGACACTTACACCGAACTCAATCGACGATTGAAAATCGAATAATCAAGGATCCTGCATTGAAGCCAAAATCATTCGCTGACACTATTTCGGGCGTCTTTAAACGTCGCGACTACCCGCAGCACATGTCCGATATAATATTTGGCACTTCCACTTAACGCGTCGGACGTTCAATCGGATCCTCTCTCGGCGCCCCTCCCCAACGACATCTCAGTTTCGCGTTATATCGGAGTTAATTTGCAGCGACAACATCGAGGCAAATCACGCTTGTACCAACGCGGGCCAAACACGAATCCGAAGCAGTCGGCGAGGAGCTAAAAACTTGATCAATTTGATTAACACCTACCGTGGGAAGCGAATCACAACTTTGACTCGAAACACTCGAACAAATCCCAATCATTCGTGGCAGAGAATCAATTCGAAATCACACCCTCGGTATCTCGCAGTAATGTAAATGAAAATTCCCTTCACGTTCCTGCGCTCGATCGCGGAATGACCGTTGGTTCACTTAAATCAGAATTTCTTCACTTAAACGCTTTTAATTGGCCGCGAGCATATATAACGCGAACGAAACTTGATATCACCAGCTCTGGAGCGCCGCAAAAAACCGATTCACTGAAATAAATCTATCGTTAGAACGCAAAACTCACCAGCAGCGTTTAATCCGAAACGCAGTCGAACGAACCGCGTAGCAGTTATTGCGCTGTTATATATATATATATTTATAAAACACACTAACCGAACGCAAACCGCAAACGAAGCAGAAAAGGCAAACAAAATCGGAAAAAGCGATCACTCGCGGAGAGTCGGTGGTACGAGCACCTGCGCGAAATCCCGCACATAAGACGATCTAAGCAGATTAATCCACGTCCGTTCGAAGGATGAGCGGACCAGGCAGCCCGGTATCCGTGGCTATTTTTAGCAGGATCAGTTGTTTAGCGATTGAGCATAATCGATCCGGCGCTAAAAGTGCGATCGCCGGCAGAGCGGTTATGTGTGCGAGGCGCGCGGCAGCACTGCGACATCGTGGTCCGGAAAGGCCCTCGGGGATCAAGCTAGAGCAGAGCCTGCGAAACGCTGTGCTCACCGGATGCTCCGCGAATGAGGCTTGGTCCTGCGCAGCAGCGCTCTCGCGCGGTACTTCACGGAACTGAAAAGCAATCCTAAAAGCTGCGAACTCCTAAACCTACTCGCTCTCGCTATCTCGCTCTGCCACTACGCCCCCAACCCCTACCATCGCGCGCCTCGCCGCTGCTAGTGGGGTAGGCTTGATGCTGGTATTTGTTCGCGCATTTATATTCGCGAGGGCTTGTGTACGTGCAGGATCTACGTATGAATGTACAGGATGTTGCTAAAGTGGTCAAGTCGGCGCATTTCAAACTATTGCGCCCACGTAACACGGGGTCCTTAAAGTTTGCTTTTTTATTTCCAACTGAAAGACGAACAGCTGGGGAGCGAGTAATTAAGAAAAGGTTTATATATACGTGTATGTATTATATATATGTGTATATGTAAGGGAGGTTGCCGGTGTTTGTCGGTGCGACGATTAGCAAAGCATAATCCAAACCGAGTGCGGATATTTCGCGGCGAATAATCAAGTATTTCTTGCTTTTAATTGGAATTCTAATAAATCTATACGGAGGGAGATGGATCAATAGTGACGAGTTAGTTATTGTTTTAAAATACTTGGTTTCGGTTTGAACGTAACCTTCGGCTAAGCGGTTTAGAGCGTACGAGAAGTTGTAAAAAAAGAAAAGTTTCTAGCAAAAGTTTTTGCGCGACGATGTATAAAGATATATAGGAAAGTACGCACCCAATGAAGGATCAATTTCAAATGGTTTGAACAATATAGCACGCACAATAAGGGCTGACATTGCCTGAGGCTATAATTGCCAACTGCCGCTCGTGTCATGTAAAGTATTTTATGGGTCGTATTTAGATTACAAAAAATTATTGCACCCCAGCGAAAACGCTTTGCCATTTACTTATAACATGACGAGACGTGGTTTCTTTTCATGTACGTGACAAATATTTTAATAATATAATATATATAAGGTTGCTTTCTTGTTGTTTGTCTTTCAATCAAAGACACGATTTTTTTGTTAAACCGAAGTCATTCCAATGCGACAAATTACATTTAACGTATTATTTGAGGTGTTGAATTAAAGAGTTTATTGTTTTGGAAATTATGTTAATCAAATATTATTTTTGAACGCCATTTTGTATTTACACCATTTATGCGATTCATTTTCTGATATATATATATATACATATTTTACTTTAATTTAATTTTGTAATTACGATAATTATAATTTTTAAAAAGGGAAACTTAAGACAAACAACGCAAGTCATTTCCACAGACAATTCAAATACTAATTTCAACATTAAGGGACATTACATATATGTATGTGAATAAAAATGTTGCTTTTATATCTTTTTGATAGGAATATAACCTATATTTATTATGTTTCATATTAAAATTTTTCCACTTTAATATATACATAGTGTGAACGAAATTCACTGAACTATATTTTGATAAGTATTCAGTAGTTATATAAAATATCTAGTACTGTTAACTGGCTAACTTTTATTTTTTTCATTTCATTTGAATGTTCAATAATAAAAAGAACAAAACATCCTAATTGTAAATCGTCGATACTTTCAGGTCTTTGAATATATTTTATTAATTTTGTAATAAAATAATACACCGATACTACATTGACATAAATTTATCATAATAAAACTATTAATATGATTTATACATTTATCAAATTAATTTCAAAACTTTTTTATGCTTATAAATATTTGTTATTCAAAGCTTTGGTGTATATAATATCTCTTTATGAATAGAATATTCAAATTACTTGAAATATATTTTAAACTTTTCTCATTGCATTACGAAATGCACTCTTATCGAATCGTAACGTGTATAAGATTATGCTACAAATAGAATGTTAAATCCATACTTTTTACTGATTATGAATGTAATTATTTAAATAAGAAAGCGAATAGACAATTTTTGAGATGTTTCTCTAAAATGCACTTTGTATTCTAAATATTATCCAACCAACGTCATTATCGAACTTGAAAATTTCGATTTATGGTTTTTAATCAATTTTAATAATACATAGGAAAAGAATATCTTGAAACATGATATGATATTATAGAATCATATACATTTAAAAAAGTATATATTTAAATAAAAAAAGATTATTTATAATTTAATATTTACACTAAAAGTATTAAAATTACCCATTTAATGAACGTTTAATTTACGCCTTTTAAATAGTATTGCAATTTAATAATAAGTAATTGTATGGTTCTTAAAATGTTTCATATCATTCTACTCTAACATACAATAGCATACCATATCAATATACATTAAACCTCTATAATAATCTTTATATCGATTAATAATAACTCATATAATAATGTATATTCTTTTAGAAACATATTTTTAATTTTAATCAATTTACTTCGTCAAATATTTACGTAGCATGTTTTATGTTATAAAAATATATAATTATTTTTCCGATCAATTATATTTCGCAAATTTATACCCCAGCTCATTAATAATGTATTTAAAAATTCTATCCGTGTAATTATTTCTAATTCCGAACCTTTATTATTTATGTATTATGATACATTTACTTACTTTATATAAGGTGTATAAAACGCTTCTATTTCTTGTTCTTGCATGATTTACGGGGTTAAACAGAGACCTTAAATTACCCGCAGCTGGTTCTTTCGTATAATATAAAAAGTATACTTTGTTTTATATACATGATAATGTACCTTACATAGTTTCTAATATTGAAAAATTCTCTCAACGTTAAAATATGATAAAGTATAAATTCTTGACGCGGATGTTTGTGTCAACTGACAATTTTCCATGCCTAGTCTAGAATCATAACCGATTAATTTCATTGTTCTGAAAATATGAAGAATAAGTGCGCGCGTGTAATGTAATTTGTTGACGCTTCAGCATCAACAATCTCATCCGTATCTCGCTTTATCCTTAAGAATATGTCAAATATTTTTATCTTCTAAAAGAGAGCAAGCAGATTAATGGTCTTTTTAATACTCTCTTCTTTCCCTACACTTTTTCTTAAACTTGTTAAAAACAAACTGTTTTTGTTTTTTTTTTCTTTTTTTTAATTATGTTCTTAAAGTCGTACAATCGTTGGGATAGGTGATTGACCCGAAGTCTTGAGATTGGGATACATTTTCTAAGTTTGATATTACATCTATACTCCAATCCCTCAATCTAAATAGGGACGAGTTCATCCA
>JABFQC010002077.1:0-17087 GCA_022817085.1 Psilanteris sp. ZL-2020
GTCTTGAACTTATAAATACAACTACAATTTTTAAATATTTTATTCTATTTTATTCTAATATAAATAATATATCAGGTTTAGAATGAAGCACAAGGACAGAAAATTTATAAAACATAGATATGATTGTAATTAGTTGAACAACTATCATATATTGTTCATATTAAAATGTCATTAACGAATACGTCATGAATAATCAATGACTGTATATTGTTTTTAAATACATTCTTCAATAATTAGACAATTAAATTAATTAAACATTAAACAAAGGTGAACGCTTTGATAGAAGATATGATAAATATTTCTTAATGAACAAAATAATTTCAGAATACTTTTTTATATCATGTTGTCATTCAATAATATTAATGAATAATGTTTAACAAATATATAGTACTAAATGTGATTTAAATTTTGCATGTAATTTAAAACAAAAATAACATGCAAGAAATATTTATTTTATACTACTATCAATGTAATATAATAAAATTTCGTATTATAAAGTAATAATTATATTAATAAAAATATTAATAAAATATTAATAAAATTATAGATTTATAATTATTTTGATTGCGTTAAGAATGTTGAAATAATTATTATGCGATATAATTGTTTATTATTTAAAAAACTATATTTTACTATTTTACTAAAATTATGTGTAAAACAAAACATTTTACTAAATTTTTTATGCAAATATAGTAGGTTAGTATAGTAGTAATATATTAGCACTTCATATTAAACGTATTTTAAATAAAATACTTTTTATGTAAAATGAATAATTAACATTTGATTCGGTTGTTGTCATGAAAAGTTAATAAAGTACACATGAAGGTAACAACCAAGCAAGGTAAGAAATAAATGCAAGACGAGGCCTTCCATTAATCACTACGATTTATTGTTACGCTACAAAGTTTCCATCTCGAAAGTTTCGTCGGTAATTCGATGCTCGAAAAACGATTTGTCGATGTCGCCAAAGTCACACCGCAACGATGAATTACAATTCAAAATCGTCAAATCCTTCTCAATTTCTTTCATTTTCATGTCTTAATAATCATTTTCCTTTACTTTATGTAATATGTATAAATAAAGGCCACGCATATGGAATAGAGAAGGAGAAAAGGAACGAATAAAGGGACGGGGCGCTCATTTAATCATCGTTAAAGCAATAATTCGCTTGTCGCTGTTCAAATCGAAATTACGAGAATAGCGTCATAGGCCTTCAAATCTACATCCTAAAACAAATGTTTTAATATAAGACACTTTAATATTGTTTGAAAAATATTTGTCAATGAATCGCTTAATTTAGAATTTCGCGGTGTCTTAAATTAAATCATTGCATTTTAAAAGACTCTTAAATTCTATGATTATGAAGCTAACATTTTTGCTAACATCTTTATTAAGTCCTGAACGTATTGTCAATCGTCGTTTTGTGTAATGATGAAAAGTTATTAACAAAAGAATTGTATGTTCATGATAATAGAATTAAAAAATCATCTCAAAACTTATAAACTTAGTTAAGAAAAATATCTCAATATACATACAAAAATCGCGACGGTAACTGATATTAATTTAAAATGTATAGGACTAATAATACATAAAATAATGTTTAAATACAAAAACAGGATCAGTTGAAAAATTTTGTTGACAATTAATACATATTTTTACAACGAACTACAATCATTCGATATGGGACGGAGCGCTTCTTATTAGCACTATTCATATCAAGTTTCCTCAATTGATGTTGCTATCCCCAGATTTTGTCACAAGTTCGATTTCCTTCTCCAGCACTCTATGTTTGCCTTTACGTCTCTCTCTCTCTCTCCGCACTAACTCTTGCAAATTTTTTTGAGGGACGCGCAGCAACGATTTCTCACGGATTGCAGATGGCACAGCCACGTATTCAGCCTGTCAATCATCTCAGCGCAATCCGATGCCGTGTCTATGCATTCATCGACCCCTGCTATAAAGTACAATACTAATGTCATTATATACACATTAAAATGAACACTGACATAATTTCACAAAGTTAAGTACTTTTGTTTTGATTATTAATAAATTAATTCATTGTAAACACAACTTTTTAATATCAATTTTAAGAATTTTTATAATTAAATTTATACAATATTGAAAGTATTTGTACTGATGTTTTTTGTTATGAGCAATTTTTTGTCTTCTTTTTTTTTTATTTGAAAGACAAAACTCCACATAAAAAAGTTTCATTAATTTTCATTCAAATGCAATTAAAATTCAGGAATTAAAAATAAATATAGGTCATTTATATAGTTAGTTTTCATTGTAAACCATTGATGATAACCATTTTTTAAACTGTGAAAAATATGTAATGATTTGGTATTTGTTGGCAAGCTAGAATAAATGTTTAGTTTTAATTGTTCTTTTATTTATATTTGTTTATTACTATTTTAATAATTTATTTAAACGCGCTGTGGAAAAAACTGTACTTAGTACAATTGAAATAGAGTGCTGGTTTAATGTATATAAACAAAAATATACTTAATATCATTCGAGTAATTTTTAGAGTCATTTTTATAAAACATTTTAACATCGATTAATGCATATTCATTTTTATCGAATTGGATTTCGGGATATTTAATTATATTATTACTCGATTAAAAATTAATAACACTCATCTTACACATTTGAACAACAAATAAATATAGTAATATACATCAAAAAATTAATTTTAAAAATAAATTTTTCCATTCTGATATAAATATGTATAAATAAAAATTTTTGGCGTATTATACAACATTATCATAAAATTTTAGATTTTAATTTTATAATAGAGTAAGTAAATTCTTAAAAGCATTATATACTTTCTTATAATTGTAAGAACAATTGAAAATTAATTAACGAGTAAATTTTAATATTATAAAAATAATCAAATGAGATGATATTAAAATACAGACTTATATATATAAAAGACGAGTTAGTTTATTGAAAGAGGCATTTCTGAATATGAAACTTAATTTTATGAAACGCAACATTCTCCAATCACAATAATGATTTGTAATGATAGGAAAATTTCCAGATACAAAAATATGTTGAGCACCTTATAAAAACGTCATAGCACATAAGAATTCATGTCTGTTCACATGCAAAGACAGTAACGAAAAGACAAAATATTTTTCAGATATGTTTGTCGCAAGTAAATTAAACTCAGAGTTTGTCAGATCATTCAACAATAATAATGAACGAGTCTAGTCCAAGGAAGAAGGATGGCGAACTTAAAAAGAAATATTTGCAATTGATAAATGATAGAACGAGAGCCCCAGATGTTGCTGACGACCGTGTAAAAGAGTAGATATGTAAAAGAAAAACGAGCAATAAACGTGAAAAAATACACATGTCAACGAAAGTTACGCGAACGTATGCAAGAGCTGCTTCTCATTTCTGAAGTATGAAAAGAGAGATAGAAAAATTAAGCTTCTTGAAAATGCATAGAAGATTATGTGGAAGAATATAGTTGATGCAGGAAGATACTAGATTACTTTGGTTCGAACAAAATTTATCTTACCGTAATCGTTACCCTGCGAATCGTAACGATTTCTGCTCGGTACGGTGCTGGATGTCAGGCTTTTATATTTAAACGGAGTATTTCTCGAATAATTTACATCGTTCGGACTAATACTAGTTTTCGAAGGAGAATTCGCGTTAAGTAAATTGTTTCGGTTTACATAATTATTATAATAATTGTTAGCCTTTTTGGTGGTAGCACCACCGCTATCGTTAATACTATTATTAAGATTGTAATTATTATTATATCCCACGCGGCTGGTCTGAGTTTTATCCTTAGCAGTTATAAAATTACTGGCAGTGTTGTGGGTGTACCGTACCACCGGACTCGGTGCTTTTGTGTACGGTGCATCCTTGTATACAGGACTTTCAGTGCTGCTGTAATAAGCATAACTGATCGTATGTGGCGTGTAATAAGAACGCCGTGTCGGATACGTGGTACGTACGTACGTATTCCGGGGTGTTGTCCAATACCTGCGTGGCATATCAGTACTATAGTATTAAACGATAAATGTTCAATATAAATTCATTTCAGCGACATCGATCGCAACATTTGATTGCGATCAAATTATAGTAAAACATAATCAAATTCAAATCAGTTAAATTGTTCGCAATCTTTTTTTTTTCTTTTTTTTCTTTTTTATAAAAATATACTTTATATAGCTAAATATGTTATTAATAAAAGATTATGTTTCGACGTCAAGTTCATAACTTATGTCAATAAGGTTACCTGTACTCAGTTGTGTTATTATACTGGTAATAAGGACGACCTTGCGTGACACCGCCGTAGACGTTTTCTCGACGTACGTAAGTTGGAACATTCTGTGTATAATCTGGGATTATGTTTTCATGCTCGGCAACGCATTTTCCGTTCAAACAATACTAAAACAAAAATGCGTGTGTCTCAAGATGACTTATTCTATATCACATAAAACATTGTTTATTCCACAAACATAAATTACTTATTTTATAAACTTGTAAAATAATGAATTTGATGGCTAATAGAACTACTATTATCTTTTACGATTGTATGAAGATAACGGAAATACATAACAGTTGCATTTCCTACTTAACAAAGATGCAGTAAAAAAGTCTACAGCTCTCCCTACCGAACATCAAACATACTGGTCATTTTCTCAAAATCTCACTCATATTGAACAATATGGACTTTTATGAGACACGTATTAGGTTTTATTACAACGAATAATGACATTTTACGTGTTGTACCTGACCATCTCCGCAAGGAGAACCCTCGGCTGCCGGCCTATAAGCCACGCAATATCCAGATCCGGCGTCGAAACAAAATAGTTGAGCGCATACTCTATCATCTTTCTATTAACAGACAAAGACAATTCAAATGAGTACTTTTATGTGTTTATATAACGTTATATTTATACTTAGATATATATACGTGTATAGAACTTATATTATGTTACCATTACTATTATATGCCTTATGTGATGCAAAAATTAATATGCGATGCAATATATAGAATTTAACAAAATCTGGAATTGTTCAGTTACTTACGAAACAAGCACTCGTTCCCCGATCCTTTCTACATTGCGCATCCAAAGATAATAATTTTCCTGGCAAGACTCTAGGCAATGCTTCATCTTCGTGAGGAGCATTATACAAACAAGTTGCAGTGTCTCCACTTAAAAATTAAATAACATAATCAACATTTAAACTAATATAATTCATAATTTATATTTTATATAAAAAATATATTAATACAATCTCGTGTGCATATTATTGTAGTTAAAATTGTTATTGTTTCTCGAATTTTTAGAAACTATTATTAATTATAATTTAATACTTTATTTATTGATTTTCAATGAAAATAATTCTTACTTCAAAAAATGGTGAAAAGATGAGACACTGCAGTGAGACCATTTAAATCCTTTTTCTGTGTGTCTGAGATCGCTCATAATGTATCCATCTTCCCAACGACACTTCTCCGCTCCTGGTCCACCCAAGTAGCTAGGTGGTGGCGAACCATCATGGACAGCACCAAGTCTACATAATTTGTTTATATAATTATTTTTATATATCCATTATCATTCAGTACGCACATTTTTATTAGATAAGGTATCTGCTAAAAATAAAACTAACCATAATCTTAAATTGAATATAAAAACGTAATTAAATAAGAGAAAGTATATCCAAAATATGATTAACAAAATTAAAAAATATAATTTCCTGTATAATGGAAATCGATTTAATATCTTAATCGGTTTGTATAATTATTAGATTATAACACCTTTATTTCATTATCAAGCCATAATTCTAATACTGAAAATACAAAAATCCATTAAAATTATAATATTTCATAAGTCTATATTTTATCAGTTGCATTATCGGTAATCACTTAAAGAAAGTGTCAGTATATGTTTTATAATATATTATATTTAAAAACGATTTAATTCCGGTTTGAATTAGATTTCGATTCGAAAAACCGGATTTATTAAAATGTTAGCTTGTAATCTCATAAAGAATGTTCAAAACTAGTTGCATATCTGAAACGTTTATCCATAATTAATATTTACATTATAAGCAGCATATTTATTTAATTATTTAATACACGCATTAATGATCATTTTTGAGCGAAATAACTTACAAATGACCAACTTCATGGGCTGCGACAATGATACCGCTGAAGCCTCCTGTATCTTCAATGATGGCGACGGAATTCACTTTTTCCAGTCGCTTATTCACAACACACGCACCACCCACGTATGCAAAACCTAAACGTAAATTAAAATCAATCTATCTCCTTTAATTAAATTCCATTATGAATCTGTTATTCAAAAGTAAAACTAATAACGTTATTATACTGTTGTACTTTGAGATTAGTATCACTTCCACATGTTTAAAAGGTTAAATTAATATCAGAGCAATTAGAGTGTTATGGTGATATCTCCGATTCTGACCTGAGACAATTTGAGAAAGTTTCTAAGTATGGAATTATTTTAATAAAGACGAATAATGTACAGTAATTATTTGAACTATCGTTATGAAGAAATACTAATTAACGCGCATAATATAATTTACGTCTGTTAACGGAGAATCATTGCGAAATAATATCAAATTATATTTGAGAATGATTCATATAAATTTTGATACTATCAAGTTCAATTTTGCCTTGTGCTACGTAAATCTTCTTCTTTAAAGTTACATTAAATTAAACCACACCCTACAATACTATTAGAATTAAGCTCACGCTCTCTACAGATCGAAGGTATCACTTGTTAATTAGCATTTGTGGTCATGATTATTATTACAGTTATTAATATAACATAATTTTGATTAGATGCTGCACGGTCATGACGAAGTTGTTAGTCCGCTCGACTAAGTAATTCTCTCATCACTTGAAGCCAAACTAACGGCCTTCGTAAGTAGCATGCATCTGGTGTTAATTTCTCTTGTTAACTTGTTAACGCATTTGGTTTTGAAACGCGTAGGAAACGATACTAGATACCTAAATAATAATTCAAAAATACGTTTATTGGAACTTATATCAGATCTATCTCGTCGAACATTACTTAAATGATCATTTTAGCAGTAAATGAAACGTATATTAATATATATCGTATTAAATTTAAACATGTGTATAATTAAAATTGATATTTTATTAAAAGTATTCGAGAATGACAAGAAATGTATTTAAGTCAAAAACTTTAAATTAATAACATATATACTTGAATAAAATTATATGTATATTTATAAACAAAACAAGTGTTTTAAATTAACCACATTGAGCAATTTTCGTATCTACAATGTTGTTTAAACATTTCGCGTTTGTAAAAGTATTTCACTTTTTTTGTTTTGTTTTTACCGGTCTCCTTCCATCTACTGTTCGTAATGCGTACAATATTCTTTATATAGGAGAATCGCTCTCCTGGGTAGAATAAATCAGAAACTCCCGATTCGTACGTACAACAAAATATTTATTTATACGGATTTCAAATTCGATGTATAAAAATGTGTTTTTGAATGAATACAATTTGTTTGAAATAACCGTTAGTTTATTCTTTTGCCAAATGCGTTCATTTAACGCAGCTACATATTAAAACAGACAACAGTAAAACTTGTATTAATTTTAATTTGACACGTCTAACGTTATAAACTAATTAAATTTCAAAATAGGAAATTGCCTATTTAGATATCTGTTGATCGTTACAATAGAAAACTGAGTTTGAAAATTGTTTTCTCACAATCGGCGAAAGACTTACCATAAACAAAATCCATGATTTAAAGTAATGTAGTCCAAGAATGAAAAAGAAAAATAATTGAAATTGGTATTGAAGCAGAAAAGAATGTAGATTACACATTACAACTATAACAACCAAGACAGTAAAAGAAACAAAGTACGATATCTTGAATTAGAAGAGACAACGAGTAGGTCAGAATTATATATACGGGGCACAATTACTGGATAATGTTGAGCTTTAACACGTATAAGTACGACGATAAATTTAAGTATATCTGCCCGTACAGCGAATGCGAATCAAGTCATACATTTGCGTAAAGCGCATATCACTCTAAAAGACACCGTTCTGTCGGTTAAATTATTAAATTGTGTTGTTGTTTCGCAATACACTGTACTTTGTTTAAAAACAAAGCAGAAGTTGTAACATAGAAAGAAAAGAGCGAATTAAGAGGGGAAAAAAGTCAAAAGCGATCGTAATACGAAATGAAGACATAGCAGCGCCATACATATCAAAACAAAGAAGACACATCAAAGACACAGATACCGCAGTAGAAACTTAAAGACATAGATACCACGCTTAGAAACGAAAAATGAAATAATAATTAGGGGAATCGGGCAAAGTTTGGTGTTGTGTGCGTGACAGCCAATATAATTGTAATGTAAACACCAGAGTGCGTTTGTGTGTGTGTTCGTGTGTATTTGAAAGTTGAGGCGTTTGTAGGTATAAAGACGCATCTAATAAAAGACTTATTCATTTATTAGAGCGTTCATAAAGGACTTGAGATTGGAACGACAACGTGATTTTGTAACAGCATAGAATATATCGGCAAGTGCTGAAGGTGCTAGAAATAATGAAGATAATCACGATGCAAAGTAATTAATGTTGGAACTTGAAGGCGATTAATGCACGTAAGATAAAAGTTGAGATAATGATAGATAAGAACGCGTTCAAGAAAATTGAACGGTCAGGTTTTTTTTATTCCAATGAAGAACAATCGTTTGTTTCATTGCAACGCGCAAGTTGTTTACTTGAATAGCATTATGAGTGATTCTTCAGAAATATTCTAGTATCCTTCATAGCTTTATTCATTACTCTCGTTACATGCTCTCAATCTGTATACCTTTTTAATAACAATTTTCTGTAAAATCACTCTAAAGATTTACAAATTTAACATTTTCAATTGAGAAACGTACCTGCGGTCCCTCTATTGCACGCGTCATTCACGTATTGCCTTCTGCACATATCTAATCTGCAACGCAACAATAAAACGGCTTGTTTATCATCATTTATTTACATTTAATTAACGCACCGTATCGGTTACGTCAACGGGCATTAACTTGGAGGGGACACACTCAAGTGTGCGCCAAATTACAGAATCTGTGGTAATATATTTTGACAATTGCACGAAAAACAATATAGTATTCAGGGAATTACAGATGCAAGACGTGTAAACTGTACATAAAATAAATCAACGGTGAAATTTTTGTTTCTTACGACGGCAATAACTTCGTCAGTGTCCCTATGATACTACAACAAATCTAAATCCCGACCGTAAGTATTTCGTTGAGCTTCGTGTATGATCAATCACCATCTCGTGATTAACGTATTGAAGTGCAAAAAGCCAAATACCAGTGACTAATATTCCAAAAACAAAGAACATCCTTCATACTGGAAATGAAATGAAGTCGACCTAAATAACCCATCGAATAATTCAATCAACCAAAAATATATGACTCCAAATATATGACGCATGATAAAATGCATTCACTCCTTTGATTAATAAAAAAAAATATATAATGCCGACAAATTATTCTTATTGTTACTATTTACAGTAAAATGCAGTTCAAAAATTATTTCGCCACATGAAAGTATACATGAATTCCGTGTTCCTTCGTCGTGTCGTAATAACACTGTCATATTACAAAATTATATACATTAGAAATAGGTTATATAACAATAATCACGAAAGATGAAATTCTTAAGTGTTCAAACTGATTTTAATGGCTACAAAATGCTTGCTACCCATTCATTATATCATAATATCAATCTACTTTCTCAATATATTAAATATAAACCTCAAATTTCATATACATTGTACTGCAATAATTTGTAAACTAAAAAGTCATTTTAAAATTTAGTTCAAGTAACTGAAAATCATATCAATATAATAACTTCATGATTTCTTTCAGAAAACACCTTGCTTCTTGAAATAATCGTTCTCAAGTATTATAGCATTCGAAACTACTTTCAACGTGTGAATATTGCATGTAAATTGAACAGTTCTCATTTTTGTCAGTATATACATATAATAGCATGGAATATATACACGCAAAAAAATGCGACTCAAAGAACTCAAAAGTAATGTCCAAATGAAAATCGTAAAGGCCATAACTACAAAATTCAGATATCTGGAAAATATGATGATACGGATATGGATCTTCTGTCGTTTGTTTTGACAAAAATCCAATGTGCAACTAGATTCGCGTGAACAATTGTAAGTTCGTTATTATAATACACCTTGACCCAAGTCTTAATCAAATTCAATGTTAAATCTACATGATAATCATGCTGTCAGTTTATAGACCACTCGTTATGAAATGCATAAGATTTATAATAAAAGAAACGCGTAATTAATATTGTGCAATGCCCTTTTGGCTCAATTATAATTTTTTTGTTTAGGCTTTACTTTACTTTTGCAATTTTAATTTCATAACGAGTAATCCGACGCTACAACAATAAAGCAAAACTAGTTTAACTACATCGATTTCGATTATTAATAACAAAAACTTATTTTCTCAAATAATTATAGCATTATAATTAAAAATAGTTGTTAAACAATTGTACAAAACTAATAGACAAACTATTCAAACAAAATAAATATTCGAGAAAAACTGTTTTCATGCTGATGTCTTGAATAAATCACTACTCCGTTTGTTATCAAATTAATCCTATATACGATATCCGTGTTAAAATATGTAAAATTGAATTATGACTACAACAAATGGAATCATAAAATCGCATAATTAATACGTAATATTTACGTAAGACATAGAAAAGCGTGATCACTATATAATAAACCATACCGGCAGTTCCCTTAGTGCAGCGGCCGCCTTTCCTACGACGGCACATATCATACCTGTTTTTCGAAATAGAAAAATCGGAAGTATGAAATTATCAAGATATATCGACATTTAATGAATTATTATTGTTACCTGTACATTTGCACTTTTATTCGTGCTATAATGATAATTTACAAATAGAAATAGTAATTAATTCAAAATGAATGTGAACATTATTTACAACAAAGTATTACAAATATTCATTATGATTATTGTATAAGATATATAAGATCAGGAAACACATTTTAGTGTGTGATAAAAACATCCTTTAAATAACATATGATTAACATATACGATCTTTAAATGTGTAATTGAAAGATTTATTAAAATAAAATGCCGATTAAAATAACAACCAAATAACATTATTTAAGTGTTCCTTGGAATATTTAATATGTAATATTTATCATTTGTATGTATTATAATACTGAATTTAGAAAAGAAATGTGGACAAATGAGTAATGCAAGAATTCATATACAGAAATTTCGTATTCAATAGAAGTGGCAAACAAATATATCAAACGAAATGCAGTCTTACTTTGTCACAGCAACCGCAATGTCATACACTGGAAGTCTCCTCTCCCGGAAGAGATATTTCCCCATATCGGTCAACGCAGCTGCCGAATCAATGGCGTCTCGACCTACACGATTTCTTTCCAAATATGGAGTGGCATCCCTGCCCTGTAAAAGTATATTATGTTTTATTGATAAGAAAGGGTAGAAATATCGCTCGCAAAATTTTATTTTAGTTTTAGACCGTAGACTAGAGAGGATTTTAAATTGAACATTTTTTATGTAATGTTTCTCTTATACAATAATTTAAAATTTATTATTGTTTTATATATAAAATATTGCATATATATCTCATATCATATGTAATGTTTGAAATGTAGTATGAAAGTGTATATAACATATATGTGTATACATTTTTTTTAAAATATAAAGTATGTTAAATTTTAAATTCAAGATTTAAAAGAATTGAATATCATGATATAATGTATTCATTTTATGAAAAACTGCTATGTATATATGCATTAGTAATATATTAACATATGCAAGCAAATAAAACAATTCAAATATTCTCATACGAAATACTTTAAAAATATTATGCAATATGTAACTAACATATAATTTAAAACAAATGTTATTTATTATTTTATTATTATTATTTGATTCGAGTAATGAAAACAAAAATAAATTAATACTATAATTTGTATTACATATATAGAATAAGTTTCATGGACTAATGTTAAATAAATAATATTTTACCCGAGAAATAATGATGCCTGCAATACTGATACGTATCTTCGGACCTTTTAACAATTTGTACCTCAAATCAACCCCATTCCAAAATGAAACAAAATACCTCTTGATTTGAACATTGTCACCGCCATGTAATCTATAAGTATAATGTATGTAAGCGTAATTAAACCATGAAATCTTTGAGCGTATCTCATATATCATAAATTCAAGTTTTCTTTAGATATTAGATATATTATGACCATAATATGCAACAAATTTAACAAATCTTTTTTATACTTTTTTACACAAATTTACAAAAAATTTACAAAGATTAAACTGCTATAAGAAACGAAAATATTGTAATTTATAATGTTAATAGGTTTTGAAATATAACGAACGAAGCTATTCTACTAATATTTTTTAATGAACACATAAAAAATTGTTTAACCATTTAATTAACTGTAACAGTGATCGTAATGGAACTCAAAAAGAAGTATAGTGAATTAATTAATAGTTGTGTAACCGTAACTTGCTGACCTATAACCATCGTAATCCACGATGCAAAGAATTTCCGGATAAATCACATAAGGAGCTTCTCTCTTAGACCTAGTACCGACAGACCGCTTCGTTCTAAATCTTTTTGATAAATGATCTGGCTCCATAAAAGCTGAGAAATAAAATTGCAGAATTAATACGGTATAAATTATATTATAAACAACAACGTTAATGTCGTTGTATTATATTTCAACAAACCAATTGGTGTAACAAAAACTTAAGACACAATTGCTTTCACAGTGTCAAGTTAATTTATTTATATCAATAATTTTGCCCTATTTTTATATGCTTACTGAAATCACTGTATTCATCTCCCATGTCATTTGCCTTTCTCTTAAAAACCACGTGGTGATTCGTATGAAATAAACTTCTTTTTGTTCGCGTCACGTTCGGTAGTAAATGTGGTTCGTGCAGACTTTGAATTTTGTCCACGATCTCATCTACTATACGCTCCGGAAGTGGACGAATAACTAGCTCTGATCCAATGTTTCCATCCTACAAAAAGCAAAAAACTTAATATTAATTTGTATATTTTTATAAAAGTTATCTGATTAATTAAAAATGCCGCTATTCATATACTTAACTTCTACAAAGATAATTGCTAATCGCGTTAAATTAATATCGTGAGAATTATCTCGAGCTTATGGATATAAAAAATATTAAGTAAAAAATCTTAAAGTTTGATTGCAGAAAGTAGAAAAAGTTAAGTGAAATATAAAATTTCATTATCAAGGTTTCTCGCTTTATCTTTAATAAAAATAATCTTACATCGTAATATAAATTTATCAAGTTTCATATATAAATTATTGATGAAAGGATTAATACAGCGATCTATCTATAATGGTCTCGGATGTTATGCATACCCGATGGTCCGTAATGACAATTTAAGTTTCATAACGTTTACTATTCGTCGAAAACTCGTTTGTGCGAAAAGGTTTTATCGTAGGGGCATATTATGCCTTCATCGAAGATGCGCTTCACTTCAATCAGCGAAGAGAGAGTGAAAGCGAAAGGTCAGAATACGCGGGGTCACAACGCATTTACGAATCGTTACATAATCCATTTGACTATATAGGTAAATTCATTACGTAGAACGATGCTTTTTTCATCCTTTTTCGACAGCTTTAAAACGTGACTAAAGACGGTGTTCTTATATTCTGAAGTTGACGAGCGATGAACTTTAGAACGTATCGAATTTCAAAACAATTTGATTCACATTTTACGAAACATAAAGATGAAATTAGAGAATTTAATTGAACGTTTTCTGTTGTAATTTATAGATACATTTTAACCTAAAATAATTTCCCGCTAAATAAACGGTAACGTGGTTGTTCTCAGGTCGAAACAATTTCATAATAATATTTGCGTCAGGTCATCGACTACTTTTACTATATGAAATTGTACCGGTCTAGCAACTTTAACTTAACTTGAATTTTGCGTTCTTAGTTTCTACTTTATATTTCAATATATATATGTATACATGCATTTATATAACGATATAACTTCTAAACCGATATCCAAATAATTATAATCAATAAATAGTCGATATTTTATGAAAAAAGTAAAATTAAATTTTTTCAATTTTAATCCCTTACAATTTATATCCCTTACTACTTTTGAATTTGATTACTTTTATTAACAAAATCACATTTTGTATAATGGAATAACTAAATAATATAACAAAATTTCCTGCAACGTTATGAAATATTTGTTAAAATAATTATTTTGATTCAAATGTATTTCATTATGTTGATTTAAATAGTAAATTAATTGTACGAACAGAAATATCTACAGTGCCACGTGCTCAAAATAAATATGATTTTAAAATCACTACTCTAAAATATTGTTTATTATTTTGAATGTATTTCTTTTGCAAATAACCGTTAATTTGCAGATAAATAGCGTTAAGTAATAGAAGATAAATTAAGTTATCACAATAAAATAAAGTTTTGTGCTGTATAAACGACTAGCAAAATGTTGTACATTTTGTACGTGTACAGCAGGAGAATATTGTGACGACGCGTCCGTTTCGTATTCCGCGTATACCTTCAGGCCGAGAGGATAACACGCAGCCCCTAATTGTTCTTTCCCGACGTACAGCCGTGAATGTGTGATAAAGAATTGCGAACGTGTATTGCCATAATTATAACACTGTTTCGACCAAGTTACTTGACGAAACAGACTCGTTTGTAATAATAGATGAAGTGATGAAAGAAAAAGTGAAGAAAGAATGACGATTGCTTACAACGAGTACTTTCCCACTCGCATCTCGGTGTAGTAGAATGGATGCCATATTCGTTGTATCTTGATAGATGTCACCGATATCCGCGCTTGTCTAAAACAAATACATTAAATAGAAACATTATATATTAATTTAAAATAACACACACATATAAAATATCCGGGTAATATATATAGTTACCAACATTTAGTCTTAAATTAATAATATCAATTATCTTAAAAGACGAACTTAAATATCTTAAATAGACGAACAAACGCTTAATTCTACTTTGCTTAATTCATGCGTTATGCTTAATTATATAATCTTTATATACATTTAAGAATACTATTGTTCTTATTTTATGCAATAAAAATTGCGTTAGTTTCAAAAGTCGAAATACTTCGATTTATGCGTGCGATAAATTTTCATTTGTCTAAAGTAATATTGGGCTATTTTATTCAATACATAGTGCTTGAAAGCACGTGTAAAAATGAAAACAAATCGATAGGAGGTATTTGATATGTAAACGTTGAAATCTTAGACTTGTCTTGCCAGACTCGACAGTTACTACTGACGCTAATATGTATTCGTTCCGATGTCATTGTTTTTCACGCGTCTGCTTTCACACGCACTGCTCTACTACGGGGGTTCTAAAGGATAACTGATGGTAATACGCATGCACTATCATCATATATTTCACAATTGCGTAAAGTAGGTCATTACAATAGGACAAAGAATAGTATCTCAACAATTGTTGCGTACTTTAGTTGGCATTAATCCAATGTCCCCAAGTAATATACACTTGTAATTACTCAAACAGTGATGTACGATTAAATGCTTTGTAACGCAATTTCACTTTACATTAGTATTTCTCATACGTTTCAAATGTTTACAGTTTATTAAATCGATTGAAATAATTTACACCGAAAAAGCATGCTACTATGAAACTTCGTAAGTATACCAAAAACTGAATAAGAAATAGTGAATGAATTATGGATTTTTTATTGCAAAAAGATGCTTTCGATTTTTGCATAAGATAGGGCTTTTATTTGTTTTACATAACAAGATTATTCACGGTATATTATATAATATAAAAATGTTTTAAATAGTTTCCCGAAAGTTTACACGAAGAAAAAAATCGTAACAATTTATTGTATGTAAACGGTAATAAGACTGGTTTAAATACTAGAATAAATTTTCTTATAATTTGTTAAAAAAATATGCAACTAAAGATGTTTACCATGCCTTAAAGATAAAAGTCTAATAAAACATAATATTCTAATATTTCTAATAATTATATATGAATAGCTCGGTAATCGATTAAGTAAACATTCTTTGCGCCGGCGTTGACAAGCAGTCTACGACAGAATTTATTAAAAACAAAAATTATTCAGTACATTTGATATTTATTTTATGCATTATTTCATACCTGTATATATTGTACATTCAATAGTTGTATGGTCTTATTATATTATTTTTTAATACAAATAATCAATAAATCAAACGTAGTAAAAAATAGACATCAAAAACTTACTTCGGGCACTTCTTCATACTGTAGACCGTCCGGCATGGAAGCGTTTTTCGTGACAGTCCACATTGACAAGTGTTTGCCGGTCCACAAATTATCTGTCGGCTTCAAGGACAGATTGTAATTCTTCCCAAATGCCTTAAGGTGAATTTCCTGACTGCTATCTATACTTCTTTTGTGAATTGAATGCAGTATAGGTACCACCTCGTAAGCTGGTACTACAATTTAAATTGTAATATATTATAAAAGTTAGATTATTATTTTACTTGTTCTTAATTTTTTTTTCATTTTCATCTAAATTAACTCCATTATTTCATTTAATGTAAACTGTTAAGAATCTACTTTGATTTATATTTGAAATATGAAGTATTAAGTATTTATGTCATTAGTGTAAATTAATATATTACATAAAATCCAAATAACTCATGAAGAATAAGTTCATATCTCATACCCAGATAATAGTTAATTCGATTTCAATTTTTAAATTAAAATAAAATAATTCTATATCTACATATTTAATTTGAAGTATAATATCTATTTTATGCTTGACTGAGTTTTTATTCTCGATTTTAAACTTCTATAGATGTTAAGTTACACGAAATATGATTAAGTTGTTGAACCTGGACTCTACTGGTATTTTAATACACTCCCAGAAGAATGAAAGAAAACAAGGATGTAAAATGAAG
>JABFQC010002078.1:0-17077 GCA_022817085.1 Psilanteris sp. ZL-2020
GTGCGATATCGGAGCTTTTTTGTCGACCAAGCCACTTTGTTAATTGAAGGGCTTTGCATTCTGACGCTGGCATAACTCCGGTTGTTAATAAACGTTACAAGAAAGCTATTGTGAATAAGACAATATAAAAAATGAATTAAAATACTGCTGCTCGGTTTTGTTTACAGTATCAACCTGCAAAGGGCTTTTTTTAAATTAATAATCGCGCGTGTCGTTTCCGAGGCAAGACGCAAAACCAAAATTCTGCTTCAATAAATAAAATTTAATCGCAAATTTGAATTCTGATCAAGGCGATTGTGCCGATACAGGCAAAAATTCTCTCAAACGCGTACACTATATTACGAAACTATTTGATTAACTCCGCGAAATCAGGATTACGTGCCAAACCCATTACGAATCTCCCGGGAATACTTCGTTACGTGGCATTGTTCGAGTCAACAATGATTCCGAATTGGTCTCCAATGGTTTGGCCTCATCAAATCCTGGGGCAACGATTTCCCGAAAATGTGCAATTGTTAATTGCGCTTTCCCGAAAAGCATATAAATCTAGCAATTAATAATCGCGCTATCATTGGTATACCATTAGCGTCGGTTAAATCAATATGCTGCTATTAAAACTCGTCAGCGCTTAACGGAAGTCGGGAGGAATATCCTAACTCATCTGACTTATCAGGACACGCGAACTCTTCCTGTCGCATAACCGACGTCTCCCAGACCCTTCCTTTCGCCAACAAAAGAGAACCTCCCAGAAGTTTCATCAGGAGCCGTACACACGTCGCACGGGCACGTGACGCGCATTTATCCCTCGCTCTTTGCAGCAACGAACAGACACCGAGTGCGTGCACGTGCGAAAGACAGAAAACCCATTTTGCCGAACAGTCCGGACACTAATCATAAAAGCTGCGCGGCTAATAACCGTCGGATGTGATTATTATCTAACTGAGATCTTGCAAACTTTGCCGATTCAATTTTCCTCGCAAGGAAAAATGCCAAACTTAATGTGTCGAATTACTGTCGCACTGCTAATTGTTCGTATTACTTTAAATACGTCGCAATTACACTTCTCACGGTATACACTGCATGAAAATAAGTTTAAAAGTGTCTTCATTTAAGACGTGTCTTAATAAGATGCACGAGTCTTAGGAGAGTTTGTTTTAAATATTAAGATTCCTAAAAGACTAATAAAAGACTAATTCCTAAAAGATTAATAAAAAATTATTAATAAATTTTTATTATTAACAAATAAAATAAACAAAAAACGATTGTCCACGGTTCGGAAAAGAAATAGACAAAATAGATTCAGAATTGAAATTAACTGGTGTTTAAAATGAAAAGCGTATAAATTGTGCAACGTAGCAACTTGTAGCGAGACATCTTTACTTTGGTATTATAATGTTGGCACGAGTCACAAAGAAGACAGATGCCAGAGGTTTCACTAAAAGTTCGAAAACTACGTGGACAAAAGTGGAATTTAAAATTTCGATACTGTACTGGAAACGCATATGTCTGCAGCAGCACATTGAAGCAAATAATGAAGCGATATTTCGAGCGATAGTTAATTTTCAGCAAAATACATTTTATTGTAAAATGAATTACAATTTATGTGATTTAAAACAATGAAATGTTCGATTTATGCGTCAATACAAAAATTAAAATCTACATAATTAAAGTTTGCGTATAACGTTCGAATGCAGTATGTATATTACAATCAGCGAACTTTCACTCTTTCGACTGGAAAACGTTTGTTTGGCGGCAGTTAATTATTGTGCAATACAAAAAATCATTAATTACAATTCGTCTGGATAGTACAAGTGGTAAGTCGATATTACACGATTTATCCCTTTTTATCGTGTATTCGTTCCTCTGTTTGCTATCGGCAGTGAAATTGGAAACTGTACCTACGCATAGGCGGCAGCCACATAAATACTTCCGCAAACATAGACAGATACGAGAGGTTCGTGATCGAGCTATGCAATGCACAGCTCTCGAATCTAAAACATGCTTCACTGAAGTTGATACATATAAAAATTTGTCAAGAACAATCGCGGAGACATTGTAACTATGTTTGATAAATGAGCGAGAGTGAATGGTTGTTATCGTCATAATTGTTAGTTTATGTGACGGTTGGATTTATGAAGTAAACAAAATAATAATTAAAATATTGCCCAACAAAAGCGTCAGTTATTTTACTAATTTAAGAAGAAATCAGGGCTAGGAATTGTATCAATTATTTTATATTATACTATATAACTAGATTCGTCACGACCCTTATGGTGGGATAAATATATTCTCTCCGCCTGACCAAAATAGAACACGTTTATATATATATATTGATATATTAATAACAATGATAGGTATTAAATAATCAGAGTCCTGAGTAAATTAAAGAAAGAAATATATTGGTTTTTCTTATATTTTCCGAAGAGATAATATTTTATGTGTTTCCTAGATAGAGTGCAACTTGTAGAAATCAAAAGAAATTATCATCCAAGCGATAAGATCGAGGGAGCATAATTGTATAATATTATGAAAACAAAAATAGAAATGAAACGTCGGACAAAATTATTACGCTTAGTGTGAGATTAATATATATTTGTATAATAATAAATAATGAGTGCCATAATTACTTTCTAAATATATATTTATTTGCTTTTATTTATAATGAATAATTAAGATTCTGAATTTTCAATGACAGTTGATTAAGAAATATATATATTTCTTCATAACATTAATCAATTTTAATGACAATTGTTATTTTAATAATACAAATTCATATTATTTTATATTCAATTTTTAGTTATTTTTATTGATAATCTGCTTACAATGAAAGACTGACGGATTATCAGACGAATGCTCGTATTTGGAGGAATTTCGTAATATAATGTAATGCATGCGGACAAAAAGTGTTCGTCGTAATGTTATTAAAATATTTTACTGAACAAAATCTGATATTCAAGACGCACGCATATATATATATATATATATTTCAACAACGGATAGTATCTATTTTGAGGCGCACAATAAAGACCTAGTAGGTGCGTCTTTCAAAAGGCTGGCAAAAGGTAAAGATCCGGCACTAAAAAGGAAAAGATCCCAGTCACACGACGGCTCAGCGATAGCACCATTTTGATCGGGCAGAGTTTATTTTCATTCCTGACATCGCGGCCTCAACCTGTAGCTTTGCTGTTATTTGCGATTTATATTTCTCTTTGCTCTCGGATGACAAACGCCCTATTTCCATGGCAACGGTCGACGCCGAAAATCGCTTAAACTCATATCTACGGGAATAAGGCCTCCGTTTCTGTCGGCAGTGATTTTATTGTTCTTCCAAGACTTATCGTTGAATCACTACTTAGCAACGGATATTGGAAGAAAAAAATTTTCTGATCGCCGACAGAAATAAAACTATTGAATGTCGAGTGAACCAAGCGTATCAAAATCTGATTCTTTAATACAAGACTCATTGTTGGATAGAAAAGGACGTGAATTTGCGCATGAAAAATGTCCATAACGATAAAACACAACAGCGCAAAAACCCTCGCAAGCCCGGACACCATAACAACGCATTTGTTTGGTCGATCACATAAAGTACTACGTACCGTGCAAACCGTGCGTACTTCGTTCGTAATATTTTTCAGCCCAACTCCGGTTTCGTCGAATTATTTGTACAGTTGTATATATACGTGGAGTGATTAAGCGATTTCGAAAGAAATCGCATATCGCATCAAACGGAGAATAGACGATCACGCGATTTGACAAATGAAATTACCCGGATAAAACAAATGTGTCCAGAATTGAAGCTCATCGATAACAATATTCCGACGTAAATGATCCGCGTGAAAGACAGCGGGCTGATATTTCGTAATGTTGTTTTATAAGCGCGTCAATCATCCCGTATTAAAAATTGCGCGCAAAACGTCACGCTGCGGTGTGAGAATACAACTGGAGGAAAAAAAAGAAGCATCGTTCAATATAACGCGAGCCCCTCCTACCACGAAATGTGTATCTCAGTGAACATTAATAGGCAATATATATTGTCTTGATGTTTATTCTGTAGACATAACGCAGCGTTATTACTGAAAAGATAATAAAACAAACTATAAATTATTAATCATGCGCGTTTATTCGCGACGAAAACAAACAGAGAGAATTGTGCTTCGTGCGAACATTTAAATAACTATTTGCAAGCAATTTATTTATGTATAGCAATAACTTTTGGACAGATGTAAAAGAAGAAAGAAATTTAAAAACTTTTTCCGCGCAGAGCAAATTACCTTCCAGGTTTACTATATTTTGCACGGTTGCATTTCGCAGACGTTTGATAACGAGTCTTTAAAAGTTTATCATTGTATGAAATACGCTACCGATTCGTTATTGCTTAATTGTTAATGATCGCGGCCAACTTTATGTAACTAGTTGTCAGGTGAATTTCCCAATTGCAACCAGAAAATATAAACTGCCAAACGAGCGTTCTCAAACCGAAGATCAGTCATTACGGAGATCCAACCGTCTATTCTTGATTGCGTTTTAATTTATGGTTTACTGAAAGCTCTTCAAAGTTCGCTGCGAATAATTTGCGTACAGTTACATGTATATATATATATATGTATATATGCGACAGCGGGATGTTAGATGGAGGAGTCAGGAAAACTCGAAAATTTGCGACGCAGTGGGCGGTCGCTTCAGATCCTTAGGAGTACCATTATGCCCATCTGCCATCCTAACGAGGCATAATTGAAACCTCTCAACTGTCCCGGTTTCTCACGTAGGATATCGCACAATTGGCTTTATTGTTGCGTCTGACTGGACGCGCGAGCACCAACTCGGGCGCCAGTGCCGGCAGCGCGCGAGAAAGCTACGGCGCGTGAAAGCGCGTACAAAAATATATATTCCGCTCGGCGTTATTGCACTCTGATTGAGAGAAGGTCGATGAATATTCGCGCGACTTGATATTCGAGTCGAGCACTCGCCTAAGGCTGTATTATTTTTGTTAGCGCGTTCATAAAACCAACATATGCGGTTGATCAACGACAACGAAACGATCCCACGGCGGAAGCTACTTTCTTAAATTACGCCAATTGAATCAAAACATTTGTTTAGCCTTACTTAGACTTTTCGTCGGACCACGTATATCTTTTAATGCGTCCCGGGATATTCGAAGGATATAGACATACGTGGTTAAAAATACGTCTTCGAATCGTTCGCCTGGACGCGATTCGAGCCACTTTCTGTGCGTCAAATCGGATTTTGATTTGCAAAGAACGAAGCCTTTTTCGAAACGAAACAAACGGACAATAATAACAAAGTTCCTTATACGATCGAGTCGCGAGCATTGCGGCGGCCTCGGCGCTGCGACTATTAAAAAATCGCGCCACTGCAAGGAGTCGCGCTAGACAATGTAACTTCTTGGGGAATCAAAATTGAATCTGGAAATATGGATCCGCGACAGGATATTAATTTCCCGTCGCGCGAAAGGCGGAGCGAGTCGGTGTATAACAAGATAACATTTCGCGTCGAGGGGCGTTCTCAATCGATAATTTGTCCTTTCCAATTACGCCATCGTCAACGTCTCTTAAAAGGCGACTTTTATTATTATCTTGAATCCATAAGCAACTCCGTGAAAAACGCAAGCCAAACTATTGCTCGTTGCGAAGTCAGTCTCCCGACCGGGACAATCGAACCCGGAATATCGTCGCGGAGTCATCGCGCTTTTAATTAACCAATCTGACGTCGGGCGGGGACGGACTATTGCGCACGTAAAACCGTACAAAAGAAAATTGATTTCATTATCTAGCAATCGAGAGTTACAGCGAGTTACTTATTTTTATAGTCGACGTCGCGTTTTATGATTTGTTACGCCATAAAGTCCGAATTAGCCGATGGAAGTTGTTTCCAGAGAGAGAAGGGATATCGATTTCTCGGCGAGGAAAAAGGAGTTAATAAACGTTTCGGTGTTTTCGCGCGTAACTGAACCGGGTCGCGCGGAATATTCATGATAGTCGGTCTGGGAGATTCCGACGGGACTGTTCATCCATCAATCCCGACGCTTCTACGCGCGGACACCTGCGTACCTGCATGACTTGATTAATGATAAACCGGTGAACCCCGGTCGATCGATCGTTAAATGCAGGCAATGGGTGGTAGACCGTCCCGGAGAAGGATGAGTTGATTACATACACTAAGGTAATTCCATCTTTGTTGGAACATTATCGACATAGCGTGCAAACATGAGCAATAATGGGACAACATAGAACAATCGCGGACACCACCGAGAAGCGGAATATTGTTAACGCAAACGCTATTACTTGAATATAACGTTATTGTTGGCGGTAGAAATAATTAACACGTTGGAACAGTAGATTGAAACGTACGATTCAGACGCATCTGCGGCGCTACTGTGGAGAAGAAAACGCGCAACATTAATCATACAATGCGCTGAGTCAGGCCACTTATATTTCGGTTGGCATAATGTCTTACTAATTCGTAATCTACATTTCATGGGTCCGACCTTCTAAGTAGATTATATCTTTATAAGTGACAGTGATGGAGAAAATTGGGTTAAAGGCGTTTACGACTGTATGCATATTAAGGAGCCAAATTAATACACGCGGGGAACCGAGTGTCTTCGTTGGTCCCAAATATACGTTCAATTGAAACAGAGAAGATAACGTGTTTCGATACCGAAATCCGAGCCGCTCGAGAGGGGGGCGGGATTCGAAATGCAATTTGTCTTCGAGGGCGCCCAAAAATTACTCCATTTCGAGAGACGCAATTTTATCACGATCGCGAAATAACGTTTGAGATGGATATCCATGGCGCGAGCGAATAACACGAAACCTAATTATAAATCCAAATACGAGCTTTAGCGTTCGAAAACTAAAGTTCCGAAATAAGAGAGATAAAGTCTCACTCGACAAAAATTAGTTCTGGTACGGAAAAGTCTGTAAAACGAGAACGTCGCTTCCGTACTCAAAGATACGGACCATATTTAACAAGCCGAGAAAGTTATCTTGAAATGCCGTGCATGAGTGAACTTAGCATAAGTTCCGATTGCCATGTTTTGGCTTTATTTAATTCAATTATTCTTCGAACGATATGATCTATGTTCGAGAACAAACAGTAATACGAATGAGATTTGTGACTTGCAGTTATCTATTATCATTCGAACATGCAACTAAAAGGGAAAAATGAGCTAAATGGTTTGCATGGGTCGCAGTTTTGTTGATACAGTATCATTAAACAGGGTTGCATAATTCATAGTTACACGTATTAAGTGTAATCGAGTATTGTACTGTAGCTGGTAACTGGACCCGTGACTTTATCGTCGAAACCTGCAGCTGATTAGCTGGTGAAGGAAGCAACAGCAATTTCGTGCCCCTTGTAGCTGCAGCTGCAGAACCCACGATAGAGATAACTATGACGAAACGAGGGGAGTTTGTACAGGGTTTACGCGGGTAATTATGTTCAAGTTTTGCTAAAATTTCGCACTGTTCCCGGATGACTCGTATCGACTTGAGTTTGAATATACGTATAAGTATAAATCTATATATACTCCGTGTACATAGACATATAACGTATACACGGCCATATTGTCAAATATGGACGGTGAATCTTCATTTTGTCATCAAATTAATTTATACCAATTATTTGAACGTAATTGAAATTCTACACTAAAAGAAATAATCCTGCATACTTTACCAGACAATATTGTAAACATCGGATAAAGAGAAAAAATGTAAATAAATACCTGAAAATATTATTATTTTTATCAGATTGTATGGTAATTTTGAAGTTTTAACCATAATTTATCATATTTGTTCACATTATTTACCCTTTATTCCATATTTACAATATAGTATGGTAAAATTTGCAGGATTATTTCTTTCAGAATATAATATTTGAAGAAGAACTTACATGACAAAAAAATTGTTAATAACTATTTTGAAGATTGGATAAAAACAAAATAGCGTGGGAAACCAGGTTCTCAAAATATTTGTATTATTTTCAATCGATATTTTACTCAATTTACACATTACACGCGTTTATTTGTGCCACCGGTATAATACGTACGTGAATTTTGTTGCTTATTATTATTATAAATATAAAAAACGCACACATTCGGAAGATTTGCTTTATTGTAATTTTAAACATTTTTACCGCAGCATTGCACTTCCGTAACTTTCGAAAGCAGAAAGTTACTTTTATGGTGGTTTTGCATATAAACTTGTAACAATGATTAATTTACTGCTATTTGGTATTACGTACGCCGCATAGATGTGAGATTCAGTAGCAGAGGCGCATGAAATTTGATTACAATAGGACTTTTTTGGAACACACGCTGTTTAAGCAATTTAACAATTTAACTAAACCGGTCGAAAAATATAAACGTATTTATTGTAGATGATGGTAATCGACAACGAGCCTTTGATCATTTTTCGTTGTATTGTATGCTGAACTGTTTGTAATATCTGATGAAACGGCTCCGCTGAATTCATATACACATATTTAGAGCACACGAAACAGATAACACGCGTAACTCCTCTGACGATTAACGACCCGGAAACTCTGTTATTTATGCCACACTGATTCACTTTTCGAACGTTAATTAGCCCTTTGCACGCGTGCAGTCAACCACGAATGCTCATAAGATCGGCCTTGAACGGTAGCAAAAATTCTACACAGATACTTACAACTCATTTTGCCGGGCCGCGAGCACTATGACAAATCAAAATAACTGACCAGCATGTTCTCCTCCAAGCGGAAATCGTTAAGAAACCTGAGACCAACAAAACAGTCCGTGTCAGAAAATTGACGTAATTATCAATTATAGGGAGGGTTTTATTTTGAATTGATAATAAGTTTTATAATGACAGATGGAAAAATAACGTTCGCTGTTTCTGTTTTGCAGGGCGATGGTGGATTATATGAACAGAAGAAGCTGAACCTATCCTGTCGGATTCGATTATGAAACTACAGGTAATGTCGCTGGAATGTTTCGTTTTGGCACAAAAAGAATGAACCTTTCCCATGGCAACTCGTTGATACGCTTTATTTGCACACGTAACTTTGCTGAATGCGGTTAATATTCATAAAATTGCAATGTCTTTTGACAAAAACGTTTGAGCGTCCGCTATTTTAAAATTCGTTTTTAGTCTCATATTGCGTCTGAAAATGTCGACGGAAGAATAGTTTGCTACAATTTAAATTTCTGTCCTATAAAATGGTTAATAACAATTACCGACGTCCGTTACTTAAGTTTTAATTACATTTTTGGTTGAGCTTCGTAAACAAAACTTAATAACAATGCATATAATTGTAATAATAAATTTGCGTAAGTAATCTTAATGATATAACGTAAATTAATTCGTTTACGTTTTTGCGATTAATTTATTTACCAATAAATAATATTTTGAAAGAATATTTATATGTTTACTGGATATTTTATTTATTATTTAATAAATCCCGAAACTGACGCTTTAATCATAAAATACTTATAATTCACCAATTATCCAAAATAAAGCAAGCAAATAGATACGAAAAAATGTCCCCCTTGAATTATTGCAGCGCGACGCAGATTAACGTTATTTAAAGTAAAATAATTCAAATAAAAACGGAGTAAATACGCATAAATCTTGACGAAACGGAATGACCAGCGAGAGCTAAAAATCGTTACATCAATCTTCACGCAATATTTTCAATATCAGTAATAACTTTTTTCCAAAACGTGCAAAAATAGACCGCGCGTTTTAAAAACGTATCGTCGCTGCCACCTTATGATAAATTACATTCTGTTCGGAAAACGCTGCGACTGCACTGGCAGTAATAAAAGTGACAAAATGTTGCACGCAACGTAGCAGCGACATTTTTCGCGACGTCGTACGTTTTATTTATTCGGCGGGTTCCTTTCACAATTTTTTTGTCCATTTTTTCGGCGTTTTTTCAATCTCGAGTAGGAAAATGAAGGAGGGTGTCGAAAATGGACGGGAGCGTTCGCTCGGTTCGCTGTCTTCTTATCGCGACTGTAAATTTCAAGTTTTGCCATTTGCGGCTGACAGATAACTACGCAATATTCGTTTCCTTCCATCGTCGCTTCGACTCCAGGAATTAAAAGCCGCGCAAAGTGCACGGCTCCAGAAAATTGATCACAAACTTTTCGTTGTAGCTCGCGGCGGGTCGCCCCGATTGGTTGACATCGGAAGACGCGACACCAAACTCCCGGGATATCTTCCGTAAGTTTCTTTTATTTCGTCGGCTCCTGTTTCTTCTCCCGCTGACTCTCTTTATTAAGTCGTTTAGGTCGATTTTTCATCGAGTCCATTGGTCCCGTTCAACTTTTCTGCTAACACGAATCGCACGAAGTAATGAGATTTTTTCCCGGCGCGCATTCAACCGTTAGAAGGACGCTCGCAATGGCTCACTGAGTTTCGCGGCAACAGATGATGCGCGGAATGTTCCGAACAGTGCATCTTCATTTAATTGAAGCCGCGGACGTTATATGTAGCCGACGCTGGTTTTATCGGATTCGTTTCTGCGCCGCTCAGTGACTCATCTCAAACGTCTATTGGGATACCTTCTTCGCCTACGCGGCACAAATGCTTTATTTTGCATGTTCTTGAGATCAAAGGTTCGCCTCGAGAAATACGCCCGGGTTAAATTTGAAACGAGATATTAAAACAAGTTTATCAGTCGATACGTTGCGTTCAATTAAACCAGAACTCGCGTTGCTTTGAAACGCTTTTCGGCCGGACTAAATTTAAATTGTTGCTATTTAATCTGCGCGTTTTATTTTTACAACGGAATGCTTAGATGGACTCGGTTCATTAACCGAACGTTGAACCACCTTTTTTCAATTTCCGCGATAACAAGTGCATTACACTTTCAACCAGCGAGAAAATAGACAAAACTAATTCAAAGTGCAACGAAACTCGTTTCCGGCCGGATTCTTTTCTATGTCTTTTGCCTGCGTCCCTTTGTCTTGTATCAGAATTAACGACAACAAAATGCACTCTTAAATTGGCGAAACAATATAACAACCAAGTGTAATTGTCGAGTCGAAAAAGGATCCTATCTTCCGCCCGGTGGCATTTGGCAGCGCCAGCGAAAAGGGAGTTAACGAGTGTCGAGAGCCAGTTTATGCGGGAACTGGAAATGCGACTGCCACTGGCAGGACCCATTCGGACAGTTCGGACTGCTCCCTCGTCCGTTGGCGTCTCGCTTCTCCTCTGTTCGGGTTTACAGCAACCCGTCAGTTGACTTATGTCACTCGGGATCAGCGTTGTTTGGACAGAGGAAATTAACTACCGCGGCCCAAGTAAATGTCGACTGCCGACGCATCGCACCGAGGCTCTTAAGATTCGAATATTAATCCCCCGCGGTAATTTAGTACCGCGAGTCGAAACCGATCCACCGGTGACGACATTCCGGAGCTAGCCGCCGGGCTAACTTTTGAACGACGGGTAATGTGCCGTGAAATACCTTATAACTTCCGCCACATCGCGACGGTTTTCGATGTAGCTTTTGCTCTGTGTATATATATATAGATGTATATGTATATAAATATTGATATTTTATGACCCGGCGCGCAATATGCAACTAATTTGATGAATTGTTTTCGTATTTTGTTACGAACTCGCGGAGCAGAGTTCGATGATGAGAGAGAGAGCGATGATGCGTCGCAAAGTTGGCTGATCGGCAAATAAATAGTCTTCTTGATTTGGGCTGAGATAGCAAACGGGCCGGAAGGCTCGCAGCATGCTTTTTCGTACCTTCCAAGGAGTCGCGCGTGAAATGTGAGAAAACGGTGACGTTATTCTGGCGGAGGCGCTGAATTCCCCGCTGTCAGGACGTATCGAGACCTTCATTATATCAAACTGACCCCGGCTAGTTTCGTGCGACGCTCAGTGTAGTGCGTTATATATGGTCCGAGACAAACGCGACCAGAAAACTCGTCGTAAATATAGAGGACTGCTTACAGTGTCGCGTAAATAAATAATTTTCAAAGTCCATTTTTTCCCGCCCGCATTAACAAGCATAAGAAAAACCGAATAAAGCAAGTTTTTCCACGTAAGACTCACTCGCATTGACATCTTCGAATATTTTCGTTGGATATTATTATTACATTTTCCAATCAATATATACACGGCTCAGCGCGACGCTCGCAGTATTGCTTTTAATTGCGCTAAAACACATTCCGTAATCCGGAAAATAATCTCGAAATTGAATCTGCAAATAAATAAAATGATTGAAGAGATTCGAAGTCGGGCATAATTCTTTTCGTCGCGATTCTCATTTTCCTTGATACTCGACAATGACAGTGATTTTCGCCTATTGAATTTCCCGGCACTCTTTTCCTTCTGTCTCATTTCACGTTTCCGGAGCTCTCTTTCTCATTTTCTACGTTTCGCGCGTCTATTGGGTGTCAAATGATGCGTACGGAATGAACTCGAGAGCCGACTGGATCCATTATCGACTATCGAGCTTGATCTGTCGGAGCAAGAAACTCGACGGACAAGGAAAGAATGGGGATTAATCGGAATGAGCAAAGATTTAATCTGATCGTATTAAACTAAAACTGATGACGTAATTTCGGAGATTTTTATCAAACTGTCGATGTGCCTCCGCGCTATTAATACACTTGGCATCGGAGTTGATCAGCCGAAACCCGTGCGATTAAACTGCCTAATGCGGCGTTTATGATAATGGAAACCAGCCTTATCGCCAAATCTCGGCAACGGCCGCGCGGAGAAACAAAATATTCTATCGGATAAATTAAAACGGTCTCTGTTTATGTTAATCCGCGGACGGGCTGCGAATTCAAAGTGTACCGATCCACTAATGAAGCGAAGTATTCGCAAGCGACCATAGAGCCGCGCGTAGTCGTTTCCGCAACGCGGTCTATCAATTATCACCGTCCCCGTCTCGTCGTTATAAGGTTAATTACTCATTAATGTGACGTCGATCCCGCTTGTAAAATCACTTTCTCCTCGACGCTGTCGCGCGCATTATCTAACGAGCGTGTAAAAATTGAAAACATTTAGAGTCGGACCTTTCTAAAAGTCAATAATCAAAATGTACGCGTGTCCTCGGTCAAGAATAGTTGGATGATAGTTGCGTACGTTTTGTAATTATTATTGTACTATTATTCGTATTTGTATCGGTTCATATATTCTTGCAATTGAGGACTAATACAGTGAAAGAAATAATCCTGCACATTTTACCATAGTATATTGTAAACATGGGATAAAGGAAAAAAAATGTAAACAAATATGATAAATTATGGTTAAAACTTCAATTAATGTGGTAAAAATTACCATACAATCTGATAAAAATAATAATATTTTCAGGTATTTATTTACATGTTTTCCCTTTATCCGATGTTTACAATATTGTCTGATAAAGATTGCAAGATTATTATTTCTTATTATTATTTCAGTGTAAGTTCGCGCGTACTTGAAGGTGATTTATGTTATGATTATTATTATATTTTATGGTGTCGTTTTAAGTATTCAAAAACTGAAATTTGTATTTTATAACAAGTAGACATTTGAAATGAATACATTTTTCATGGATATATCTTTCAATACTTTATAAGTCAATTAATAACAGGTTTGCTGATTAACTTTTCTAATTTTTCTAATTTTAGAATATCCGTAATGTTTTTATCATTTTTGTGATTTATATTATGGAAATAAGTTGTAAAATAGTTTTACTTGTCAAACCACATTGGCATATATATTTGGATACTAAAAGATTAATAAATAGGTACGTTAAATTCTTGAAGAGTGATCGATCTTTTAGCGTTATAAATAAAAGCATCATTTCGGGAGCTGTCCAAGTCCGATGAGCCTTAAGCTCCGATTCTAGCGGATGTATCCTGCGGCAACGAGGACTCGTTCGATGAGCAGTTTGCGGACTTGATGACCAAACATGTGTACAGATATACGAGTTTTAATTAAAAATTATCAGTTCGTCGACAACGATAAAACGATCCTGGCGAATCCTGCGCGTTCGAGAAAAAAGAAGGACTGGATAAATATGCATTAATTGAAGTCTAAAATGCCTAGGTCGGAGTTTGCTAACACGCTTGAACGATGACGATGCCAGATGTCGCAGATTCTCTGTTCACTGTACATGATTTCAAAAAAATCAACTTCAAAAATAATTTGATTCTCGAGTATATTACGTGTCAAATTTAACGTATTTTGAATGCAATAAATATCAAAGTTATTCGTATGAAAAACTGTTTAATAATTTGCCAAATTACAATTTTTTACAAAGTACATAACAAAAGTATTGAAAAACCATTAAATCAATAATTATAGTAAATAAATCATCCAATGAAGTATCTCTGAAGTAATGCATTACGTTATAAAATTGTGAAATAATATATGAATACAACTTTATAATTTATAAATAATAATAAATAATACATTTAAATGTGTAATTTAATTATACTTTAAAAGTCTCCATTCGATTAATTAACGATTTATATTATTCAACATAATATGCAATATCTTCCATATCGAATTATTGACAAAATCATATTAAATCATTTAAATTAAATTCTGTTTAAAAATGCTATTATTTACATCGCAAGATAACAAATGCAAACAGCGCCATTTTGTTATCAAACAATCAAACGGTCATTCTTTATAAAAGACTTTCGACGTATATATGAACTTCAATATTTTATCAATTTCATAGACAAATATGTTATTATTATATATCTACTTATTACTGTATTATTTTTCCAACAATATCACGATCTTAAAGTATAATTACATTAAGAACAAATTTCAAAATAATTTTTCTTTAATTTAAACATTTCCGACCTTATTTAAAATTCAACCCCCAAACACTACTCGATACGTAATTACTTCCTATTACCAAACGTTGCTCCAAGCCTCGCCTAATAAAACCTCGATATTTTCTTTCAGCGAGATCCTTCATCAGTCAACAAAGCAAATGTTTGCAGAAAATGTTCTTCTCAAGTTGAGCAAGCGTTTTCATTGCACTTTATGAAGTCGCGTTTAAATATACCCTTACATCTGTCGCAACGTTAAACAATTGTTTGCGATGTACGTTACTTTGATCCGGTGAATCCAATCGCTCGCTTATCCGCACTAGAAAAAAAATATTTGCATTCAAATAGTAGGCCGAAGCAAGCACTCGTATCCCTGCTACTTCTCTATATCGTCGCGTGGCAACCAGTCGCTATTTACATAAACCTTCTGCGCGAGCGACTCAGCAGTCCAATTGAATATACGGTATTATTTCGACGCACTCAAGATCTGCCAAACCACAATCTCGCTTCATTTCCTGTCCCATTCAACCAGCCGTATATTCGGTATAATATACTTCATTCCTGGTATGATGCGATGACGAACTAATTGGTCCGAATTATTTACTTTTTTATCCGCGCTCGGCGATCGGTGCAAAAGCCACTTATAAATAATAATTCGCAATCGTGAGCATTTTTTATTACTGTTTATACAAAATAACCAACGAGTCAATGATGCTAATTAATAAATAACCCGACGGGTATTATAATAACTCGTTCGCCTCTTAAAATATATATGCAACATTATATACATATATATATATATATATATATATATATATATAAGAGCAGAAATCTGTTGTCGAATATGAGACGCTTATAATTACTTTGCATACGCCAATACCTGTCTCTCAATTCAATTATATATCGACCATTGCATGCATTGTGCCGTCATAACAGTTAATTCGTTATTCCGAATATTGCCGGAATAAACCGCACTAATGTATTTATAGAAACATTCGCAAAAAGTCGTTAACTTAAATATCAATTCATCGGAAAGCACGCCAGCATCAAACGAAATAATTGTCTAATTATATGATAATAAACGTAATCGCGTAGAATATAAACGACGCTCAAAACACGGCCGTCTAAATTATTTACCATAATGTATGCGCGAAATGCAAAATTCGCGATCGTGTTTCGATTAAAGGAACGCGCGCGTTGCTCGTAAACGGTACTTATTATCGTTGTTTGTAATATTAAATGGACACATTTTATTCCGCCGACATTAACATAACTGTAGTGCAAAGTACATATTCATTCGACTTTGCGATATTATTACTATATGTGCGCCGACGAAAAAGTCCTCCGTTTCTTGCGACCGGATGCCTTCCACCGATAATAGTCAACGTTTCGTTGAATTAAAGTAAATTTAAAACAATTCGGATTCATCGTCCACGTAAAACAACAATTCAATATTCCTTAACGAAATATTTATATTAATTCCACTAAATGACCGCGATATAAATTAGTGTCGTTGGAATGCAAATTTCACGAATATTATTCGCGAATGCAAATAAAGGGATCATTTCGGGAACTGTAAAATAAATATTGCTCTCTAATGATAATACCCTTATATATTATCCGAATGGATTATTTTTTAAAATCCCGCCTGCAATAAAATAAGCCGTTCGAAATAATTATTCTATTAAGATCTTGACGTTAAGTTTTAAGTGATAATACCGGATGATGGATCCGAGGATGAAAACTACGGCCCGGCCACATTCCTGCAGTTTCTTTCGAAATTTAGAAATAATAATTCACTTTTATCGCTATACTTTCAATCATTCGTGAAATCGATTGACTCGGCGTCATAAATTTCCTCAATGCACTTTCTCCATTCGAATTTTAGTATTCGCTAAACACAGTATATCGATCACGTCTAACGGCGCGTATCCCATGGTACGCGATGATTATCACACCAAAATTACCGATCATTAACCCGTATCATTATCATTGTTCCTTATTTAAATACTCAAACGCAATACAACACTTTCGTCCCGAATTAAATCCTCACGCTCGTTACCACACGTCAAAAAAAGATTGCATAAATTTTCCTATTCTGTATCATAAAGCAGGGATAATTGTGTTCATTTTGAAGTTATTATAATACAGTATAGTAAAAGTCTGCGCAGAAATGTCCTCGCGCATCTCCATTTGATTGCGCTCTAGTTTACTGCGCATATAATTACTATACCGCATTACAATAATTTCATAATTCGTGCAACTATCTCTAAA
>JABFQC010002079.1:0-17075 GCA_022817085.1 Psilanteris sp. ZL-2020
AAATAATACATTATGTATATAAATATTTAAATAATAACATTTTCGTTCACGTTTGAATAAATACATTTATTGTAATCTTATAATTCAATTAGTTGTTGCAATTTACTTTATAAAATAGTATTTATTTTAAAATTATTAATTTTGTTAACATCACAAAAACATAGTGTACGTATGCGCTAATATCGAGTTTCAAGTAATTTTAAATATTCTTTTATTTTCTCGTTGAATATTTTTAATTAGTTATCTACTGTGTTCAAATTATAATAATATACTTCCACTAATTATTATTCTTTCCTTAAAAAAGTAATGAAGTAAATGGCAAATATTCACATATATGTAATTAGCTTATAAAGTATATTTGGAAGCATAAGAATAATTATATTTAGTGAAATAAGTAAATAAAACCGTAGCTTTCTAATTAATGTTTATTACCCTTTAAAATATTTATATTAATAATATATATAAATATTTATCTATAATTATCATATAAGTTATATATTTCGAATAACAGATTTTTTATATAAAAATATAATAAATATTAAATAAATTAATATATATATAATTATATAAATATAAAATAATATTAAACAGATAAATTACAATCAAACTGAAATTAAATGAAAATAAATTAATTCAATAAAGGTTAGTTATAAGTTGACTTTAATAAATAAAATAATATAATAATCTAATAGATATACCATAATATCCATACATACATATATACCCGTTTCATTTTATAGGTTTCTCCCATTCATTTGTCCAATTTCAGCATATGTATTGAACATTTCTGAATTTCGATAAATTAATTTTCTGTTTTTTATCCGAGCATAACAGCTTTCATTATGTATCGTTCAAATTACATTTGTTTATCTCGCATCATATATTATTAATTTAATTTATTGAAATCATAATTTTAACATCACAAATTATTGATTTCTGTATATAATATCTTCAAATATGGAAAATACTCGAATTGCGTAAAAGCTTGCCAGGGGAAGTAATACTTATATGCGAATTTCTTATAATAATTTTGTTCTCAAATATTTAATTTACCTTGACGACATAATGACGTTGTAATTTAATTAATTTTGTAAAAAATCCGTATTCTATACAAAGCTACAACCATTTTTAAATATATATTAAAAACTCGTATTCGCTTATCCCTTTAAAACTTATTTTTTTCATTGAAATATTTTAATCAAACGTTACATATTTTTATACACAATCTGAATCTGTAATAAAAAATCGAGCATTCCCATTTACGACTTTAAAATTGTCCCATCTCGCGACTGCCTTCTACACGAAACGAAAATATTTTATTCCGAAATATAGTTTGGATCGGATAAACAGTTTTCATGTACGAAGATAAAAAGCACTTAGCGTACAATGCAGGGTGTGTATAATCATGAGAATCAGAATAGTCATGCTCGACTCAATTACCGTTTATATCAGTTTAATGCGTATAATTTTATTTCGTGCAATTAAACGCTGGCAGAAGCTTCTGATAGCATTACACTTTATAAACTTTGATGTAAGTTGAAATATGAAAAAATTCCCTAACTATTAATTTGCATAAGACGCCGTTTAATTTCCGGCGAAATTGACTTTCGTTGCGAAAATTTCATGCATCAGTCCACCGAATATTATTTCGGTCAAAGTTGAAATTTCGTCAGGGTGAGTATTTTTACCCAGCTCGAACCAAAGTATACGGTCCAATAATCTTTTCTCTACTCACCGCGTCGACCATGGACAGCTATCTGGCTTCAACGGATTTATAACCCCCGATACTTCTCTTTTCTTCGGAGTAAAACACACTCGAACGGGATATTCCGGCTTCGCTGGATACAGCGCGCACGTAGACTATAAGTTAAATGGCTCTGCTAAGCTTTGCTAGTTTCTTGTAACCCGCAGTTGTTACGCTCCAAAGAAACGTCTGCGTACGTACTCATATCTTACGATACTGGGGAGCTTGTCCAGAAATTCGACTTACGCCCTCCAAACGAACCAAATCACTTTTTCCGGCCTTTACGAGTCCGATGCAAGACGATTAATGAGAATTGTTTTTCTTTGAAGATACACTCTTCCTCTAGTTAAGCTGCTATAAAGTTCATGATTTTTTTAAATACCATTTCTCATTTGTAAACATTCTATTTATGAGTCGACGTAACTCATAAGAAAATTCATAACGCTCATTTTTATATCCTTTTTTTTTTCTTTTTTTTTCTTTAAATTAACGTTATTGCATTACTTGGTAGTAAATAATCCTTTGTACGTATGTATACGTGTATATACACGTTTGTATTTCTTTACTTTATTACTTATTCTTATAGGATTGAAGATTTATCAATTTCCCAATTTAAACTAGTTTATGAGCTTTGGATATCGGTGGAAAAGATTATTCAATTTTTATTATAATATAATCGTATAATTCCACGATTGAATATTAAAATAAACTTTATACTTGAATATTATTTATCGATCGCAATAAATTGTTAACTACAAATTGCGAGCTAATAATAAACAAGCGGAAAAACCTGTTTTATGTATTGATGCTTTGGGAGAACTTTTTATAGTCAAATTTAAATGTCACGATTTCTGCGCGAATACAGCTACTCGTTATTTTCTTCCGCCATTTTTTGTGGCATTTTGGTGCAATAATATGGTAATGTTATGGTAATTACTGTTGGGATATCAAAGTTACACAGATGCATATTTTGACTTTCACGTTGATTGTAAAAGAAAATTTGTTCTTCTTGTAATAAATTTTATTAACTTTCTTTATGTTTCATAATGAATATTAAAAGTGATATTACAAAGAACATTTCTTCCTGACGTAATATCTCCGTTCATCAATTGATGCAAGGGTTTGGCGATCAAATATTTTTCTTATTAAAAGTTAAATTTCCGGAGGAAGCAGAATTATGTGTGTGCGTCTACGTGCATGTATGTGTAAGCTCGTGTACGAGTGTATACGAATTTATCTTGACTTAGACTCATCTTATCCCCCGTTTAACGCCACTTCGTATCAAATTTATAATACTCGCGTTTAAAAACCGCACGCGATATTTACATTGGATGAAATTATTATTTTATCGATGAAACATTATCTTCTATAATTTTATTTCATTTTATATTCAGCGTGCTTATTTTATTAGGCAAAGTAATTTGTTATCATTTGTAGATATATTTTCTATTCTCATTTAATTCAATATTTATATTTTCGTTCGTGAAATTAGTTTTGTTCGAAGCTATATAAGTAAGAATGAACTAATAAAACTATAACAACATTTTTAAAATTAATGTTATTGATTAATGTTATATTGACATCTTTCAGCAATTTTTTCTTCGTATTTTTTCGAATTCCTTCTTTCCAATGGTCAAAAATTATTAATATAAGATCATTGACTCAGGATCAAATAGCATAGTGCGATAAAATGTAATTTATATACTTTTTCAAGAAAGGATATATACTGTATACATTTAAACGAATTCAATTAAACCCAGCGAATTGATTAAAATAAGCAAGGTGACACGCGATATGAATTGTTTAAGATCGGCTAATGAAATGAACTAATAAGAATTCGAAGATTGTTTAATCAGCTTTCAATTGGAGAAAATGCATATGTTTTCAATTAAATAACATATTCTAAATGAATTGGTATCAACGTTTAATTAAATTTAGTTAAATGCACAGAGACTCGTATTATAAATGAGAAATATCTTTCAAATAAATATGTGATAATTTAATAATTACCCCAACATGTGATATTCGTAAATAATTTTATCGGAATAATAAGTAGTGCAGAATTTCAAAGTTTATACGTACTTAACTTTTGTACATGCACTCAAATGTGAATATCAAATTAATTCGTACATTTTCATTATATATATACCTTTACTAACTGTATTTAATTTATTTTATTCTCTATATAATATTAATGGATTTGTTTCGTCAAAATTGTAAACTGATGTATAAATTACAGTAATTTTCAGAATTTAAAATATACGCGTCTATTACTTTTATTAAATAGTGACAGTAGTTTAAATTTGGTCTCTTTACAAATTGTGATTTTAATAGCCATGCATACTGAAAATTTAAATTGTTTCATGAAATACACGTTTTTATGCGACATTTGTAAATATTTCTATTATAAAATTTAAAAATATAAGTGTACATGACCACACAAGCTATAATCGAAAAGAAAAGAAAATGAAAATCGAAAAGAAAAAGAATGAAAAGAAATTTCATGTCACTTAAAATTACACATTTACACATCGCTATCCAAACAGGAATCGTTATGAAGTCATATTGATATAGATAAAAAATTTTTGCCATTTTTTGAAAAAATCGAAAGGGTTTAATTTAAGGGATACCCTAAAAAATGCCAATTTTGGCCAAAAAAGAAAAATTCATCAAATTCGTTCAAACGCTGCACTTCCGAAACTACAGCACCTATAAGCACGAAAATACCTAAATTGTCGAAAATGACGAAAGTGAAAATTACAATTTTTTTCATGAAATAGACATTTCAGTGTACCATTTTGAAATACTTCAATTATATCACTTAAAAATACACATTTACACACCGCTATCCCACCAGGTATCGTTAAGAAGTCATATTGAATTGATAATGAAAACAAAATTTTTTGCCATTTTTTGAAAAAATCAAAAGGGGCATAACTTAAAAAAAGGCAATTTTGGCCAAAAAATGAAAATCCTTGAAATTCGTTCAAACGCTGCACTTCCGAAACTTCCAGCACTTCCAGCTCTTCTAAGCACGAAAATAACTAAATTAGTGATTTGAACGTTATTTAAAGTCAGAAATGATGAAAGTGAAAAATTGTTTTTTTTTTTTTTTTCATGAAAAAAACCGTTCAGCGAACCTTTTTTAAGTAATTCAGTTATTTCATATAAAACTACGTTTTTTAATATTATAATGCAACCAGTAGTCTATAAGAATTAAGTCATTTTAAAACAACTACTAAAATTGTATACCTTAAATAATGTCAATTCGGACTAAAAATGCAAATATCTAAAATTCGTTAAAACGTTGTACATATGTTGTACAAGTACAGATATTATTAGCATAAAAAATCCGAAATAGTGATTTTAAAGTGATCTAAAGTTGTAAATGATGACAGTGACACTTAATTAAAACTCATTTCAGATCGATTCCGGAAATGTTAGTTTTTTCTTTTTTTTTAATTAGACATTTGAAAATGGCGTGAAAATTAATTGTTGTTAATTTTAATATTTGATGAGACATGAATATTCTAACAAATATACTTTATCCTGTTCAACTTTGACTTATAATACAAATTCGAAAACTATTTCAATGTCGACTATATTTTACAAATCAAAAAAGCTTTACATTACAAAAATTAAAAAATATGAAATTAGTAGCAAAAGCAGCTGTTCCCTTGTAACTGATAATTTCAATATTTATAAGACAGTAGTAGCTAACGATGTTATATACCATGGAAGCGTAACTTAAATTAGTAGTCATTCGTTAATCATAATAATACAAATTATATATATTATGCTTAGTTTATATTGTAACAAAATTTTCTTTTATAACGTAGTCAATTTTTGATTTTTAATTTTTTAAACTTATAAGACATTGCGGATTTAAAAAAAGCGTTTGAACGTTTGGTTTTGTTTGAATTGCTATTTTCAAAAGAATATGAAGAATTATACAATAAAAATATGTATTTAACATAAATTTATGTTAACCTAACTTAACAGACAAATTTAGCTTTATAAAATAAATACATAATACGTATTAAATTTTTAAATCAGTGAAGAACATTAATTGAACATGGCGGGACTTCCGATTCGACGTTGGTCAGATGTTGGCTTGTCGACGTCGGTTAATAATGTGAATAGATTGGCAAAATATAATAGATTTGATGTTTATTTAGCATTGGCGACAACTAAACATTAATTAATTTTAAAAATATGTTTCAAAATCAGCAATGTCTGTGAAAATTGACTGATGAATCACCTTAACTTCTATTAGATATTTAGTACACATATTATATATATACAATATAGATATAACTTACATCTATCATGCAACTTTTAGTTAACAATTCTACCGTATTTTCTCATTATTATCGTAATTCACTTATTACGAATATCTCCATTTTTAACTTTTATGATCAAATTATTATTAACAAGTTAGTTTAAGAAGTTTAATATTTCAAGTATTTTTCTGTCTTATTATCTTCCATTGAAACCATATATATCTTATACACGAAGTTTTAAATTAAACATATAATTGTCATATAATTGTTAGGAGTTATGAAAGTTGAAAGTTCAACGATTTCTCTACAGAATATAATTATAACGCATTGCCAACACACAATAATATCTTTAAGTACTCTATCTTTCCGTACGTGAGTACGTATAAATCAATTCTGCTTTTAAAATTATTGCTTGATCAGAAATATTTGTATCAAAAACCAACGAACTGTTTTGTTAATTTGAATTACTGTAAATAGTATAACTTTACAAATATATATTTACATTTCAGTTTCGTGAGTATCGATGATGTCAACACACGCAAATCTGTGAATTATAATTGAAATATGAATATCTTATGATCGCGTTATGAGAATTACGTTCGTTTGCGGTGTCTGTAAAAGACGTGTCATTCGGCGCCTTTTTTCCCGCCGCTTTACGGTACGAAATGACCGAGATTCCTTCACTTCCGTGAATCTTCTATACACGTTGCACTTAAATCGAATGAATAGGTTCAGATCGCAACAACGTTAAAACGTACAGTGTGAAAAACGATGGGATGTCAAGGTTTTTCGTATCTCGCACAGTGTTCCGATCATTTATCTTTTTTCTGTGTTTTTTTCTTTCCTTTTTTCTTCTTTTTAACTTTTTGTTGCACTTTTTTCGTCGTCTGTAGAGGCATTAATTTCCGTGCACTCGCCGATTCGATCGAACCCTTCTTTTACGGCGCTTCAACGCGACGTGTGCGCGCGCGTTCATTGAAAGGTTATAATCATTGAATTGAAGCAGGAGAAACTGGTTCGTCCGGTCGTCAAAACGGTGGCCGTCTTCGCAAAACTCGCATGCCCGAATTATCTGGATAATTAACACTGTCGAATAATAAGAGACCGATTTTGAGAACGACTTTTTGAAAAAAACTTTATGCCTTCTTTCACTTCTTTTTTACTCCAATCTTTCTCCTTGTGAATAAAGGGTTATTTGAATATGCAACTTGACCATAATTTTAGGCGTGTAATGAGTTTGTAAACAGGAAGTGGTTGCAATATAATTTATCACCGATCGTTATACCGAGACGGAGGACTAAAATTGGTTTTAATTAATGGAGCAAATATTGAAAGCATACGTATTTGGACATTTTATATCATTACTTAAGTTATTTTTTCGCTTTCACTATTTTATTACGATGTATTTTTATTAATACGCGAAGAATAATTCGCGTGTTAAACAAAGACGGTAAATAAAATGAGAAATTTATACAATACGGAAAATGCATATATGGAAATAATAAATTACTTTCCATTAAGCCTCAAATTTGGTAACTCAAGTATTTATAGTTTTGCGGACGTATTTTCTAATCATGTCAATACCATACGTAAACATATATTCCGAAAGGTAAATTTGATTTTGTGTGTGAAGTTATAAGTGCGTCGGTAAATGACTTGTTTATCCTAACGTAACTGAAGGCGTTAATTTTACGCGTCGTTGATGCTGCTTATCACATATTGTAAAATCGGATATGCTCATTTATTTCGATTGGTGCCAAGGACAAAACGTCAACGTGGAAAATGGTGTCGGCGTATCGCCGACGAAAAGTACTGTATATGTAAATTATATGCTTACTGGTTTCGTGGCTAATATAACTTTTCGTAGCCATTCTATTCTCCGGGGGAATTCGCACAAATCTTCCCATTACATAATCCGCTGCAAGTTTTCTTGCTCTCGGTAGTGGTGTCATGCAATTTCATTCACGATACAGTCATGGAAACAGGCCCTTTTATTTTACAAATGTCAAAGTGTATTCGAAGTCTCGTTTTCAACTTCGTTCGCATTAATGTATAATGGATTTGCGACCGAGTTATGCATTTTAATACACATTTTTTATTTCAGTGGTTCACTGCAGGACTCGGATCTTTTCTCACATTTTCGTGTCAAGTCGTTGTCAAGTGTTTGCTTTCGCTCAAAGAAAACATTTTTTTTGATATCCACGAGCAAAGTGAAAATCGCCTTTTAAGCTTTTTCCGACCTTGAATCTTTTTTCTTTGCCTCTATTTGTATGTCAAAGTTCAAATTAATTAAAGATTATATATTTAAAAAAATTATTATTATGCGTTATGTACATACTGAACTTATAATTGTTATTTAATTTAATTTAACGAACATTTACTTAGTGGTTACATTTTCATTGTAGTAATAAATTATTAATTTAACGTATTAACTGGCTGAATTATGATGAATAACTAACCCATTATTGGTGTATGTACAAAATGTTTCGTGTATACTACATGCGCCATGATACATTTATTTTAAAAATATATAATAATTAATATGACATGCATTAATGATTATAATATTTTTAACAGACGTTTAAAATTAATACAACAAAAATTATATTAAAGTAAGATATATTACTAGGGCGTTGAATAATTTCATAATATTTACTAATACAATTAAACGTAAACAATAATAAAAATTATATTACATTTTTGTGAATGATCAAAAAATGACTTTTGTCTAATAGAATCGAAATATCCCTAAAAAGCTATGTGTTTTATAAAATGTCAATACTTGTAGAAATAATTTTACACGGAATTTAAACGAAAATTAAATACTTTTTCTTTAAACCTGCAAAAATGAAAAAAATGCAATTGTTTTCAATTTGCTCGAATTGACTCGAAAAATTGAATTTTTGAAGGGCTACAATCCTATACATTTTATTAAAAATGGCAAAAAATTAAATTTTCATAAATTCACCGAAATTGTACAAAAACGCAATTTCACTACATTTATACAGTCTAGACTTTCATATAAACTATATACGCAATTTATTTTTGTTTTAATCCTAGACTCATCAAAGATATCTATTGTTAGCTTTGACATCTCATTTCTATACACAAAAATTTAATTACATAAAAACTGCATTCAAGTTTATACGCAATTGGTGGTATCTTCTCGTATAATTTGATTAAAAAACCACATTATGGACAATTGTTTGTAACGTTTCTGAAAATTATATACCGAGCAATAAGACGCGGACACCGTGTCTAATGTAAACTGGCAGCTTAAAGCAATACGATACTTAAAATGTATATTATAATAATGTTGAATATTCTGTATTAATCATACTGACTGCTTATAATTTAGAACTACTTAATGGTCAGTTTGGACTAATTAATATTCAATTAATATCTATACATCATCTTTGGTAAGGTTATATTATTATGCGTTTGTTCAATGAATAGTATATATTTTCAACACCAATATTACCGCGAGTGATTTTATAAATAAGTTTAATTTACATAAACTTTTATCATATTTCTGTACGTTGATACGTATAAATATTTATATCTTGTTGTACAAATGTGCACCGTATAAATGAGCATCACAGTTCCATGAGAGTCACTTCTGCAGTTTACAATTTCGACAAGTCGGCACTCGGAGTCATTTGTATTCCGTCGGCTACTCTCAAGTCCATCGGTATTTGTCACGATTAAATGCTATTTCAGACATACAAAGAGAAATTTTCAATAAATTTCATCCAAACGCTCTGCGTGCGCAGGTAATTAATGAAACGTTTTCTAGATATGCCCGAAATTTACTAATCCGTCATATTATATATATATTTCAATAACCGTAAGTCTCATGTCCGACTCGTAATTACTTTTCTGCCGTTGAATACCGACTTCTTAAAAATACGAAAGTAAATATGTCTCAAACAAAAGTTCATCAATTAGATGTGCCGCTGAGAAAACTATTCGAAAGTAACATTTCGAATCCGGGCGTCGGTAAAAAGCGGTCTTGGCAAGAGTTTGACTGCGCACGTTGATTCGAGCCAATTTGGCATTTGCAAAATTGTCATTTGCATAGCTGCAAAAAATGGAGCGACAAAGTTGCCCGCAACGCCGAGCAATTTACTAAAATGCATTGTGTACCAGAACAATCGGCGAATAAAATTTTTATCACTAAAATGCAACAGCATTGCCAATGCAATGGAATATATATTTTCTAACACGGCGAAACGATAAACATCGGTAGACGTGATTGACTAAAGGTGTTTAAAAAAGATATATCGAAAGAAACATTGAAAGCGCGACCGAAAACCCGACCATTATATTAGAATATATGAGTATCGCGTGACACTGTGCTGGCATGCTCTTTATAACATGTCAAAAATGATATCGAACGTGCTACCATTTCAATTGTTTTGTCAGCCACTGAGGTTCGACCAGTCGAACAAATGATGCGCTAAAATAAAAAAAAAAAAAAAAAAAAATGTCGCCGGCGTTATAGATGTGCACAATGAACGTGCGGAAAATACAAAACCGTCAACGAACATAGATGTTTTTGCCTTTTACGATCATTCCGCTCTACTTGTTTTGATAAGATTTTCACGATTTAACCCACAAGCGGTTATCTTTGAAATTACAACACAAACCGGTTTGGTCAGTCTAAAAAATGTACACATTTTTCGACACGTTATATACATTCGTTGGCGCCAGGTGTAAGATAATTAAATAATGTTCATGACGGAAGATTGTGTACACCATGAATATTTTAAACGCGAAAATTCCATTCATGAATCTTTGTATTAATGATTGTTATTGGTTTTAACAGTGTTATAATACAAGATTGGTTTTTCTTCATTTTATTTGGTACAATATTTTTGAAACAAAATCAAAATACTTCTTGTCGCTTATTTATTACTAATGCTGATGATTTATCTTGGTGATTTAAAATTTCGTCCTCATTAATTCCGCCCATCGCGTGTATTTAAAACTTGGGGATTCCAATTTTGAAGTTAACCTATGCGAAAATCGGAGTGATTGATTATTGTTACAATTTGCGCATTACATCGCTCGAATAATTTGCCACAAGTTTTGATTAAAAATGACAGAATCGTCTGCGGGCCGTTAATCGAATTATTTTCTTGGATTAATTTGTATCGCTGCAGGTGTCGGTACACTCGAGTGACGAAATGTTATAATCGATATTCCAAAAAGTGGTTTTACGCTCGGCCAAAATTTAAGACACGCTAGACCGGTTTATCGGTAACAACATTCGCGATAATGACAGTGTTTTAATCAAATGAATTTGACTATGTAGGTTGATTGAGATGGACGTTATTTTATGTATTGCGTAATGCATATCACACAGTAATTCGTCAATCAATTGGTATACCGGTTTACAAAGTTATAAAAACATAAATAATAATAGTTAGTACAGGTGTCTGAAATATTCAATAATATCGGTATATATTTATCATTTTAATAATATGTAATTTTTAACCAAATTTGTTGAGTTCTCGTGAATATGTTATATTTCAATTACACAAAAGAATTACAGGTTCAGAAATCATGCTATATTTTTGTATAAGAAATAAATGAAACTGATAATAATATTTATTATGAAATTCATTATACCTGTTAATAAATAATACGTTACTAAATTATAATGTATTTCGAATTTTTAGTAAATTGACCGATATTCCTAATCTAATTTTAATTTAAAATGTGTGTAAAATTGCATCAATTACATGAATTTACGGTTTACAAAGTGGGACACTTTAATTTAAAATTTAAAAACGTTTTAAGTAGAGAAAACTTTGATTTTACTTTATTATTTTATTTTATTAATACTGAAAACGGATTCTAGAGAATATCTTAATATTTAACACATTTTAGAACTGTTTTGAAGTTAGAAAATATAAATTGTAATTATATATAAATGTAAAACTAATTAATTATTTTTTAATTATTGCATTCAATTAAAATGTATTTAATCAAAAATTTATCTTTGACGTTGATAACGATGTTTTATATGTTAATACCATAAGTGCAATATTTTTATAACCCGTATTTTACACATTCAAAGCAATAATATAATTTCGTATTTCATAAAGTTTATAAATCTCTTATGTAAAGTGATCTGTTAACTTTATTAATTAATGTCAATGAATTAAAATAAACATAAAATGGAACATTTAAATTCTTCACAGAACATTTTAAAAAAAGTGTAATAAAATTGATTTCTAATTTCCTATTGCGTTTATTTGCAATGTAACTGTTTCTACATTTATTATTTTATGGATTGTAAATATATATAAATAAGTTGTCAATAAAATTTCATTTATCCCCTATAATCAAAGCAGATTATGCGGATATATCCAAACCTTATTGAAAATTAAATTATGGTACATTATGGTGTCTAACCTGCAACAAATTAATAAAGACAAGCCTTTATACGCAAATGCATGTGTCACTAATTTAAAAAGCTTGTAAAATTAAGAATTAACATTCGAATATTCAAATACGTACGTGTATTATATACGTATAACAGGTATGGTACGCAAGACGCAGTTCCACAATTGAACATAATTTAATTGGTAATTAAATGTATAATGAAATTACTTCATAAAGCGCGATAGCGAGTTTTTAATGTTCAACAATTTGCGGTAAACACTTGAATCAGAAAACAAATGAATCTCAAACTCCAGCAGATGAAATATAAAAATGCCACAAATCGTTTTAATCCGAATCAATAATGCAGTAACTCCGAACAAACATATAGCGTGTAGCAAAAAAAGTGCGAGCCTAATGCTCGTCGAAATCTGATCGATTTCGTGCATTCAACAAGTTTTTATCGCGAACATTTTTTCGAAAACTTGTTCTACGTTGTAAAACGACGTAAAAAATAGTACAATTGAAATATTCGAATTTTAAGTTGAACGTGAAAAACTGAAACTGCAATAACTCGTAAATTTGGAGTCTACGAAGTGGATCCCAATAATGATAAAAGATTGTCAAAATTGTCGGTGATAAATAAAAGTTAGACGCGCGACATACAGTTAGTGCCTTATATTTATACCAACGGCCCTGGGGACAAAGAGAAATGTTGCTATCGACTGCGCGAAATGTCGAGAACGTGCTTTACAGATTTGTACCAGCCGGGCGTGCCCCGAACATCGGTCGCGAGAAATGGCTGTTCTTTACGAATCGGCACCCATTGACACTCGACTTCCATCCATTACGGCGCCGCGTTTCGGCTCCGCGTAGTCGCGTTGTGCTTCCCCGTAAACTTTCCCTCGAACCTTTTTACATGAATCAGTGCTCTTTATTAGACTTTTTACCCATTTTAGCCTGTACAGACGTGTACAAAGCCTGATCCCATAGACTTATTTATCTATGAATTGGCCGAAGTGTCGAAAAATCACGTCAAACCATAAATTGATCGCACGAACAAAAAATAAGTTGGCGTGGAAGACGTTTATTATTTAAAAACTTGTAAAAAAATGAGCGATTAAAAAATGAAGCAAATAATATTTATTTCATTCGGCATTTAAACATACGACTTAAAACAGTATTTAATCATTATAACGGGTATTAGTAGTATTAAATAATAACTTACGCACTGTAATTGTATTAATTATTATATTTGTAATTTGTTATACTTACTATTAATAAGTTATTCTAATAATAAGACGTGAACTTAATTGGAGTACTATTACATTATTTAAATAAGATTAAATTACATACTACCATTTATATTTATACTGTTGTAATATATATTCGTTTTAGACGGATTTTGATAATGTATTTGAAACAAAACTTACATATATAGCTGCGTAAACTTTAAATAAATATTAAACCAGCTAAAAGTTAAACTATATATATATATATCTTGAGGACACCCTTATAATATTCCTCTTGTCATGTACCCTATATACATGAAAATTATTGCAAACTATTTCTGAGTTTTTTAAGTCTGCGATGTATGAAATTTGAAATCTCAATGGTTTGAAATTTACTTTTCACAACGTCTGTTTAAATTATCTCGATAATTTATAATCCAAGTAAATAAATATATATAAGTCAGCTCAGTTTGAATATTTCAAAATATTTATAATTAATATAATACTTCAAACAAATATTTATCATTGTATTGATAAAATTGAAATATGGAACATATTATTTAATTCTGTAACATATATATATATATATACAATAATCTAATATCTAAAATGAAACAAAGAATCTACTAACTTAATAATATGAATTTACGAATAGCGTAATTTTACGATACTGTATGTAATACTTTATAAGATTAGTACATACTTTCGTAGCTATAGATTATCATATAAATATATTGTAAAGTTTAACAAGTTTACCATTAATAGTAATTATAATTACGTATTAACTTAGTCATAATTATGATATAATATCCGAACAGTACTTTCAGCTCATGAAAATATCTTATTATAGCTTTAAGTGTTCTAAAATATCCCGTGCAATGTATATATAAAATTATGATAGTATCGTGGAAAAGAGCTATCTTTTATCCTGCTCTATTTTTGTCTTCAATAGCAACTACATTGTTTTTTTATAATTTTAAATAATTAATTTTCTCCTGGTATTATTAAAAGAATACAATTTTAGGTAATTTAAATAATTCTAAAAAGAAACATTATCGAAAGTATCAATGCATGTAATCTATCTTATTTCTCTTATCCTATTACATTACGTAATAAAATCGATCTTTCTTATTTTCCTAATCCTTTGTAGGAATTTGAATGATTTTCGTGTATTCGATAAAATCGGAGTCGATTTTTCATGGTGAAAAAATCTCTTAATCGCATTAAATTTGCGAAAATAATGTCTTATATATTATATATATATATTTAAAATGAAACTTTTATATTTCATATCTGCGTTATATAAATAATTTGTATGCTCAAATTTACTCATTTAAACCAAGTCAAGTAGCATAAAAAGTTGTTGGCATTCGTATAAATGGTTTAACCGCAATTTGTTCGTACAAAAAACATTAAAACGTCGATGATTTTCAACTGCGTATAATATTTCAAAAATGTTCGTGCTGAAATGTCTGATTAAATAGATAAAAAGCTTTGCGTGGATCTATGAATAAATCTCACTGACGAAAACGGACACTGTAAAAAACGGAATCGCATCGTTCCAGTAAAATTCTCACGATATCACGTCAGTTCCAACTTTAATTACATAAATATAATATCCAGTTAACCTCGCACTTGACATGTAAAACGAAATTTGGCGAGAGTTATTTTTTCTATTTGTTTCTCAAAAATTATTGCTCGCACTTCCTACTATGCGACAATCATATAAATTTTATACTAATTGCTTGCAACGCTATTAATGTCAGAAAAATTTAACGCTCTATAATACTTATTGCAAAAGTTGTAACTTTTAAAATGAAATAGTGACTAATTTTTAAACATATATTTTAAAATATTATGCTGTTTTAAATTTCGGAATATTTTGTACTTTTACAACTATGAAATACAGTAAAATATTTTTGTATTTATTATTCTACATTTTTCATGGTATTTCTAATTTACTGTTGATATATTCATATTTATGGAGTAGGCAATTATTATAATAATAATTAAAAAAAGTATTGTAAATAATATTGGGTGTTCAAACACTTATTTTTTTATGTAAATTTTTTTGGTTTTATAAAATATTTTTAGCTTCAATTAACATAATTAAATTATTAGATATTTTTTATTATACTCTTTTACATCTACTCGAAATAAATTACTTTTACATTATAACATTGTTGCATTATAAGCTATAATAATTAATATAGAAATTATAAATGAAATCATTATTTTAAAATCATAAATGTGTTAATGAATAAAGTGAAGGTATAAAGAAAATAATATATACTCTAAATATATGGAATTTAAATGCAATTAAATCTCTATAGCAAATTCAATATTTTCACCAGTCACTGAATACATTAGTTACATATATACACCAGAATTATCTGACTCAAGTTTTATCAGTATATAAGTATTCTACTTGTCACGTTTTAGAGAATTATTCGTTCTATAAATGATTTTAAGATTTAATCATTTTAAAAATATATTTTTTTATATATTAATTAAAACATATTAAACTTTTTATATACGAATAAAATTTATATGAATACACTCATTAAAAGGGATATAACATATAATTTTTAAAAAATAAAAAAATAAAATATTTACCGTTAGTTTTGTCTATTATAGATTTCTTTGGGCACATTAAAATATAAAGGAAATTATTAAAACGGAAATAATCGTTAAATCGTAATCAATTGAAAGTATGTTGTCATAAAGCTGAACATTAGAAATTAATATTAGAACTTTTTAAACAACGGTAGTAAAGCTCAGTGACATTTTTATTAATTAAACGCGTATTATATCGATATAAGTATAGACATTACGTATCTCTCTGAACAGTTATTTCTGTCTATTTGTTTGAACTTTCCACAACGTTTTCAATAATTTCACATTATTTACCAAAAAAATCTGTTTTACCAAGTCAATAAATTACACCAAAGGAAATAACTCATGTTTAAATTTGAAAAGCAAAACGAATGATTTCAATTGTTCATTACAAAACTAACATTTTTGCTCGTCAATTTTGTGACTTAACTGGAAAATTTAAATTCAATCAACGAAAACAAGCAAAAATCTTGAACACGTATATTTGACTAGCAAGCACTGGTGTGCTGTTCATTGACAAAAGAAAATACGACGGGCGGAACATTCTCGGAGATTAAAAAAATAGCGCAAAATGGATTTCCGATAAATGGGAATTGGGCGCATTCGCTTTTTGCCGTTGCCTTCCTTCGTTTTGTTTCGTTTCTTCTTTCTCGTTTACTCCAGTGGAGCGATTGTTCTTAGAATCTGTTTCTTGAGAAATCACGCGGCGATAATAGTGGTGCAACGCGATAACATGAGATCGACATGTGGCGTATAAAATATTGCATTACGCAGCATGAAAATACGAACCGTGCACGAACATATATATAT
>JABFQC010002080.1:0-17073 GCA_022817085.1 Psilanteris sp. ZL-2020
ATAATAAGGGGGGCAAGGGCAATTCTAAACGAAACTTGTAGATAAGTTTGGAATTATGTTTCACCCATAACACACACGATAGTTTTTTGCAACAAGTGCAAGGAAGTAAGACTTTATTTTACACACTAAATGTGGCTAAAATAGACTACATTTCACCCTAGATAGTTAAAATGAGGGCTTGCTTCCATGCACGTGTTGCCAAAAGTATATACTGAATAATATTATACAATATTAAATTGTAAATGTAAATTCTTAAACATTAAAATATAAAAATAAATATGAATGAAAAATAAATTAATCGTATTTTATAATATTTAATAAATATATATATAAACATAATAATTTTTGTCCGCAGTTATGGTAACAGAGGTCACAATCAACCAGTAACTCATCATGGAACCAATCGCTGTTACATGACATCACAAAATCATGGATTCGCAATTGATGCTAGTAGTTTGCCAGCAGATTGTGAGCCATTATTTTCTAACACAAATGATAATAGTAACGAAGGAATAGTTCACTCCACTTTGCCTTACTTTTCAGTACAATTTCATCCTGAACATACAGCTGGTCCAGAAGACTTAGAATGCTTGTTTGATGTCTTTCTTGATGTAGTGGTGACAAACAAGGTAGGCGAATCAAATTGCATCAAAAGCAAAATTCAGGAAAAGTTGACATTCACACCAGAAGTGCCACCATTTTTGGAAAAATCAAAAAAAATTCTTATTCTTGGATCCGGGGGTTTGAGTATTGGTCAAGCTGGTGAGTTTGATTACTCAGGCTCTCAGGCCATCAAAGCTTTAAAAGAAGAAAACATTCAAACCATAGTTATTAATCCCAATATCGCAACTGTACAAACTTCCAAAGGATTAGCTGATAAAATTTATTTCTTGCCAATTATACCAGAATATGTTGAGCAGGTAATATTAAAAAATTGTACAAATATTATTCTGAAAAATGATTAATAATAATGAAAGCAAATGTTTTTATAGTTAATTACGTTTAGTATATTTTAAATAATAACTATTAATTATAATTTTTTATTTTAAAATAAAAAAAGGTAATAAAATCTGAAAGACCCGATGGCATTCTTCTGACGTTCGGAGGTCAAACAGCCTTGAATTGTGGAGTTGAGCTTGAAAAAGCTGGAGTTTTTAAACGTTACAATGTCAAAATTCTTGGTACGCCAATTGAATCTATCATAGAAACAGAAGATCGAAAAAAATTCGCTGATCGAATCAACGAAATCGGAGAGAAAGTAGCTCCGAGTCTTGCAGTGACGTCGGTCATTGAAGCTTTGTCTGCTGCTGAAAAACTAGGCTATCCAGTCATGGCAAGAGCAGCTTTTTCATTGGGAGGACTAGGTTCTGGGTTTGCGAACAACAAAGAACAACTTAAAGTACTTGCACAGCAAGCTCTTGCGCATTCGAATCAACTGATTATTGACAAATCATTAAAAGGTTTGATATTAATATTTTTCTTAGCATGTGGCACGGTTCGAGAGAATAAATTTATGATGGTTTTAATCTACAATTCTTATCCCGAGGTATATTTCTTTATGCACTTTTTGATTGTAGGTTGGAAAGAAGTTGAGTATGAAGTTGTACGAGACAGTTTTGATAACTGCATAACAGTATGTAATATGGAGAACGTGGATCCATTAGGTATACATACTGGTGAATCCATTGTCGTAGCCCCAAGTCAGACTTTGTCTAATAAAGAATACAATATGCTTCGTACTACAGCAATCAAAGTGATCAGGCATTTTGGGATAGTTGGTGAATGCAATATTCAATATGCTCTGAATCCCTTCACAGAAGAATACTATATTATAGAAGTGAATGCACGGCTGTCACGTAGTTCGGCGCTTGCCAGTAAAGCAACTGGATATCCTTTAGCATATGTCGCTGCAAAATTAGCTTTAGGCATCGCCCTACCAAATATAAAAAATACAGTAACTGGAGAAACGACAGCATGTTTTGAACCTAGTTTAGATTATTGTGTTGTCAAAATTCCAAGGTGGGATTTAAGTAAATTTCAACGCGTTAGTACAAAGGTGAATATTCTAATTTTTAAAAAGAAAAGAGAATAAAAAATGTGTTGAAAAATAAGTAAATTTAAACAAGTTTTGAATCTGATAGTTTTTTTAATAAAATAACGTAATGTACTTAATGCAATAGATTGGCAGTTCTATGAAAAGTGTAGGTGAAGTCATGGCAATTGGTCGTAAATTTGAAGAGGCGTTTCAGAAAGCTTTACGAATGGTGGATGAAAATGTGATTGGGTTTGATCCTTATTTAAAATTGGTTAACGATGAAGAGTTGGAGAAGCCAACTGATAAGCGAATGTTCGTATTAGCTGCGGCTATTAAGGCAGGATATACCATCGACCGATTATACGACCTTACGAAAATTGATAGATGGTTTTTGGAAAAAATGAAAAACATTATCGAATATTATACATTCCTAGAAAAATTGAACGAAACGTCCTTATCATATGATATATTGCTAGGAGCCAAACAACTGGGTTTTTCTGACAAACAAATAGCCATTGCAGTGAAAAGTGCAGAACTTGCTGTGCGTAAATTACGTAAAGAAAATAATGTACAACCATTTGTCAAACAGATTGATACTGTTGCTGCCGAGTGGCCTGCGACCACTAATTACCTCTATCTGACATATAATGGTAGTTCTCATGATATTGAGTTTCCTGGAGGTTATAGTATGGTACTTGGTAAGTATTATTTAATAAAATGTTATAAGAATGGAAGCTGTATTATTAAACATATTTAATAATAATGTTTGTGAAGTTAAACAAATCAAGATTTTTTCGAAAGGAAATAAAAATTACTTTATTCACAATGTACTGTTAAAAGCTAATATAATTTTTGTTAGTAAAAACATTATTAATGTTTGGATTTTCTAATTAGTCATCTTTCACTATTATATTTAAAAAGAAAATTGATACAGTACAATATAAATTATTTCAATTTTAACATAAATGATGAATTTTGTATTTATGGATCACAATAATTTGATATTTCTACAAAATTATATACAGATTTGATATTTATATATAAACTAATTAAAATTCAATTAGATTGCATTGGTTCAATTAAAATATTAAAATTTATCCCGAACAGTTAATTTTAATCATACTATTTATTTTATTAATTAATAATTTATTTTCTATTATCAGAATGTCTAAAATGGTAAAATTAAACAGTTTATTTCATTAATGTCTTTTTTTATCAAAGGTTCTGGAGTATACCGTATAGGCAGTTCCGTTGAATTCGATTGGTGCGCTGTAAGCTGTTTGCGCGAACTTACAAAACTTGGACGCAAGACTATTATGGTGAACTACAATCCTGAAACTGTAAGTACGGATTATGACATGAGTGATCGTCTGTATTTCGAAGAGATATCATTTGAAGTGGTAATGGACATTTACGATCACGAAAATCCTGAGGGAATAATTCTGTCTATGGGTGGTCAATTACCCAACAACATTGCAATGGACTTGCATCGCCAGCAAGCCAAAATCTTGGGCACTTCTCCTGAGTCAATTGATGGAGCTGAAAATCGCTTCAAATTTTCACGTATGCTTGATCGCATCGAGATCTCACAACCACGGTGGAAGGAACTGACCAACCTCAAATCCGCCATTGAGTTTTGTGAAGAGGTCGGTTATCCTTGTTTGGTGCGACCGTCTTATGTATTAAGTGGAGCTGCGATGAACGTCGCCTATTCTCATCAGGATCTGCAATCGTACTTAAAAAATGCAAGTAATGTCAGTAAGGAACACCCTGTAGTAATATCTAAATTTATTCTTGACGCTAAAGAGATTGATGTCGACGCTGTCGCTTATGATGGAGTTATTTTGTGCATGGCTGTGTCAGAACATATTGAAAACGCTGGCGTACATTCTGGAGATGCAACGCTCGTTACGCCGCCTCAGGATATTAATGCGCAAACGCTGGCCAAAATTCAGGCTATTTCTAAAGCTATCGCCGCTTCACTATCAGTCACTGGACCATTCAACATGCAGCTCATAGCAAAAGTAAATTTGTACTTTTTATTACTTTTACACACTGAACAAAGAGAGATAGAACAGTTTCTGATTTGTAAACAAATTCGTTCGCCATAGGGAAAAGAGATTGGTTGTCTAAATATTAGGCACTGAGTACTCACCAGTGATGCCAGAATGCGTACAGCGGCTCCACTGTATAGCATTGGTAGCAGCGTTACCAAACATGTTGTACTATTTGGGTTTCCGTCTTTGTCTTACTCACAGTCTTTCCATATAAAGCGTTGTACCATCGTTGTACAATAGTACAACGTGTGGTAACGCTGATTGGTAGTGTATTCTGTTAACATCGGGGGATATGGAGCCGCTGTATGCATTCTGGCATCACTGGTACTCACTACTTAGGGTAAGTATCGAATATTAGCTGTTTTACCCGCTGTGGAACAGTTGTCTCGTCGTTATAGGCACTCAGTGCTTAAAAAGTCAAGAACCGTTCTATTTTAGAAGAAATGACGGGTCAATCATAAATTTCTGCAATGGCTAATTACTACTAAGCAACCGTTCCTGCTCTCTTTTTTAGTGTAGTTTTAAAAAAATGATCAGTTAATATTTGCTGACAAACTCTGAAACGAAGTTCAAAATTGTACACACATTGAAAAATTTAGTTTCAACTCTTATTCAATCTTTATTAATGCATTAATAATTGTGTTACAGGATAATGAGTTGAAAGTTATCGAATGTAATGTACGAGTATCAAGATCTTTCCCATTTGTGTCAAAAACTTTGGATCACGATTTTGTTGCAATGGCGACAAGGTTAATCATAGGAGAAACCGTTGATCCTGTTGACATTTTGCATGGCTGTGGAAAAGTTGGTGTTAAAGTTCCTCAATTTTCTTTCTCTAGATTAGCTGGTAATATGTTACGAATTTTTATAATTATATGATTACCATTTTTAAAATAATACATGTATTAAATTAAATTAATTTAAATAATAGAAAAATATATGTATGTAATTTTAAAATCACAATTTCTGATGTAATTGTTTCTCTTCAGAATATCGTATATTTTAGCAAAGATTTATATTATAATAAATTATTTATAATATACTTAATATATTAATAAAAAATGTTTCGTTAATAACTTAAATTATTTAATGTTTATTATCCGTTATTTAATGTTATTTAATAGAAACATTATATTGTAACGTAATAAAGGAATTCTATATTGTTCAAAAATACTAAATTATTAAATGTTTCATGTGGAATTGATTTCATGTATATATTGATATATTTAATATATATTTCCTTTTAATCAAAAAAATCTTGCATACAAATAATTAAATAATTTTGTTTGCATATTTTACATATTGTATATATCTGATATATCTGGATATCATCCGGATAATTGCTATTAATTTAAATTATTGGAAATATTAAACCAATTGTGAAACTGATGTATATCATATTAAATTTTAATGTTAATAGGAGCTGATGTAACACTAGGTGTAGAAATGGCATCAACTGGTGAAGTTGCTTGTTTTGGGGATAATCGATATGAGGCTTACTTAAAAGGAATGATGAGCACTGGATTTCATATTCCAGAAAGAGGAATTTTACTTTCTGTTGGAAGTTTTAAAGTAAGTTACTGTCAGAAATTGCGTCTGTATATATCCAATTAACAAAACAATTATTGTTATCTAAAGATGTTTGTCATTATTTCACAAGGAATATTATTTGTCTTGCGGGTGTGTATTTATTATATTATTTTTGTTTGATTACATTATTGGTTTTTATTTTGCAGCAAAAAGTCGAATTATTATCATCAATAAAAATGCTGCATAAAATGGGATATAAATTATTTGCCAGCATGGGAACAGCTGATTTTTACATCGAACATGAAGTACCGGTAAGTACTTGTTTAATTAATTAATAAAACTTAATTTATTTATCAAAAATTTAATATTACCCGTAAAGAACACCTACGTGGAATCCATGTAGATTTAAAGTGGACCATCCACTTTTGTAACGTAGAATCGATGTAGCTTGAAAGTGGATGAACTTATATTCAACGTTGAATCTATTTAGAAATGTCTGAATGCTGTGTATCGAATCTCCGTCGATTACGGTCATCAATTGAACAAAGATCTGACGTGAATTCGACGCACACAAAAATCAATAATCTTTTGAAAAATTTATGTAATAGATAGGGATTGAACGTTGATTGAATCATTCTGGAAATTTTCAATTAAAAGAGTTGAATCATCGGTGATTACAAGTTGAATTTGTTTTCTTTTCTTTTAAAAAAATAAGAGAATTATTAAATTTTATTCTAAAAAACTCAAGCTACAAATACTTTGTTATATTATAAACGACTTCTTAAACGTAATATAGTATACACAGTAACATTTAATAAGTCTTTTAAGGCATTGATATAAATTCATCCACTTTCAAGCTACATCGATTCCATGTTACAAAAGTGAATGGTCCACTTTAAATCTACATCGATTCCACGTAGGTATTCTTTACGGGTATCTATACAGACATATGTCTGTATTAAATAAAAAAGACAAAATGAACTTCGGGAAATTTAATTATTAATAAAACTTAATTGGGTAGAGAAAATAACATTAAAAATGTATAATTTATATCTCTTTATAATCAAAATAAATTGTACATAAAAAAATACAAAAATTAATTACGTGATAATAATCAACGTTAAAAATTAATTTAACACTTACAGGTATTAAAATTATAATTACTATGAATTTATTAGCTATAATTATTAATACTTATATATTCACACACGAGTGATTTCGCTACCAACATCTTGACCATTGTTGACAAACTGTATTTGGTTTGTAACATTGCAACTAATACCATCCATTGATTTGCAGTTTCTACTGATTTGTACTTGATCATAATTTTGTTGTACACAATTTATATCATCATTGTTATATTGATACATCTCATTGTGTTTATCATCTGCCAAATGTGATATAAATCTGTCTTTCAAAGGTATATCAAAAAATGGTTTATCAATATTTCGTTGCGGAATTTCTGGTATCTTTTCTATTGGTTGCAGTTTGATATTAAGATTTTTCAAATTATTGATAGTTTGCATATGATCTCGGGCATTTACTTGAGATTCATCCTTTTCAGATAATAATATGCATAGTCGTTCTGCTTGAGCAATAAAAATATTCTTTTGTTTCCAAGCACCATATTGGTGATAACGTTGAGCTGTTTTGATAAAATGGTTTATGAAAAAGTTTAACAGTATACTGAGTCTTATATTTCCCATTTCTGCACATCGAAGCTGTAATTGGTTATTATAAATTTATTTAATATTGTTATTTTAAGGGTATATTTAGTGTCTCATATAAAGCGATATATAAACAGTATTTATGTGATAAAAAAATCCAAATAAAATCTTAGATAAAAAATTGTATCAGTTTTTACATAAAAAAAAAAACCAATTTTCTTGATACAATTTTTAAATGAGTAAAACGTATTTCTTTTTCTTTCGTTTTATATGTGACATAAAGTTTTTCTTTTTCTTGTATTCAAAATATTAGTAAATATAATGATTTGTCAAACATTTACCGAAATTTCAACTATAGGGTTTTTTGTGATAGTTTTCATGTTAATCAATGTTCTGTTAATCACGGATTTCGTTGACATGGTACTATATTCGTTCCTTTTGTTTTTGTCATCAGGAAATGCTGATACATTATTACAGTCTCTAGGATACTTAAAATTTTCAGTCTTAGAAGTAAGTATTTTACAATTTTGTACAAGTTGTGGATTTACCAGAGACACAATGTCAACGGTAAGAATGTGAAGCAAATCATCAAAGTTCATTCTTGGAAAAAAGGTGTCCTCATAATGTATATTGTCCATTGCATATATGAGGTACATTATCGGATTCGTTAGGATACGGTGAATTTGTTTTTGAGATTGTAATAAACACTCGTTAGGTATGTTCTGGAAGAGATTCTTGTCCTTCAAAAAATAGTCTTTCATCAGTGGTGTATTCTGACTAATAGACTGGTAAATGGATGAAAAAAGTTTGAGAAGATACTCACCTGAAATTCAAAATTTAAATTGATACTAAATTCATCATTTATCTTTTCTGCGTGTAGATTTAAAAATATAAATTCTTGTTTATTAAAATGGCTTATAAATATGAGATGTAAATTAATAATTGTTTAATGAAGATGATTATGATTTATATGTCTTAAAGATTCAAACAAACCCGTCCTATGCTCAGACCAGTTCAAAGGTCTACTCTGTTCAATTAACCAAAATAATTTGTTCCGGATGTGCGACGTGCTTAATCCTAATAATGTGTCGATCGGTCTAACAAAAGTTTTGTGTAGCATTAATGCGACCAGCAGAATTTTTGTTTGAGCATGATTCAAACACGTCTCCAAATAACGTTCAGCTGCTGGGAACGTTAACTGCCATTCAATCTTCTTTAAGGGATTGTTTTCTTGTTTAGGTATAAAACTTTCAGGTACTATGTAGCAACCAAACTCCTTTATCTTGCGAATCATCTCAAAGCTTGGCCAGGAATTGCGTTCCCTTGTGAACCATTCTTGTGCGCATTCCGGCCACGGAGTCCAAACACTCGGAACAATTTCATAGGGTTCCAATTTGGTGTACAAATTGGAACCAAACACATCGATCTTGTCGCAATAAATCACAGAGCCCAAACATTTTGCATCGCAAACTGCAGCTTCGTCAAAGCCAAGTGAATCTGCTAATTGCTGTTTGAACAACTTAAAAAAGTGACGCATGAACATCGTACTGTTGATGTACCAAACGTTGTAATTATATCTGCAAAAATAGTATCAATTTATTTAGTTCTGATTCGTCATTATTAATATATCACAATTTTTTAAAACGTCAGACGTAAATTGATTGAAATTAAATGAATGAATAAATATAATTCATAATATCATTAAAATGTATTGAAAAAGTTCAAGGTGTATGATAATATTTTGTAGATTATAAAAGTTGTAATATTTTGGACTGTTGTATTTGCAGTATTGTAACATATTTTACTTAGTGTATAGTTAGATTATCTGATCCTATAGATAACCCACCGCACCTATAACTATAATTAATGATAATTTAACGTATTTTTAAACAATTTAATACTTTAAGAACAAAGAATATTTTCTTCGAAGAAGATTAATCTTCATTAATATTTAAATATTTTCATAATTATTAACAGTTGAGAAATCTCAATTTCTGTTTAACAGCCAAAAATTTATAAAAATTATATTGAATTTATAATAATATGTTAATATTACAATGTGAGTAAGGATTCCATACTTTTCAACCATGTATAAAATGATGCGTACCTATTATAAATTTGACCAAAATCTTAATGTCATTGGTAAAATATTTGAATTCATAAGTAAAAGTAAAGTAAAGCATAAAGCTAAAATAAACCATTTTAAATAAAAATCATTAATTGTTAAAAATTTAACAACGTAATTCTTTTAGTCGTTTAATATTACAGAACAGAAAATTGCAAATTGCAATTGAAAAAAAATATAATTAATTGGATTTTAAATCGATGAAACCATATTGCACTTTAACATACATATATTACTACTCATTGCTCACCTACGCAATTCTTCTTTAATTCTTTTCTGTTTGCTGGTAAAATTCTGACGACGTTCTTCTCGAGGGTCATAAATTTTGCCACTTTGCGTGTAAGTGACCATCTTGAAGCACGATGACGGCAGCTCGGCACTTTTTGACAGATCGTTGACACTGCTATTGCCACTGTAACCATAGTCGCTGTCGCTGTCGACTCCGCTTGTCACATAATCAGAACTGTTACTGCTGGCAGGACTGTCACTTGACATTCGCTGTTTTGTACTGTTTAAGTGTTTAAAATGTTGTCTATGCGATCGACCCTTGGAATTGAAATTTTGGTTTTGTAACTGTGCAGATTTTTCATCATATAAGTCGTCAGACTTCATTTCTACATTGGATGTGTAATATGACTCGCTCATCTTTTGGTATTCTCCGTTCGTAATAAGGGCTTCGGGCAAAGACCGAGACGAAAAGGATTTGGACAAGTTGGAATTCTGGTCGACTGATTTCTTGGGATACATAAATTTCTCATACATTTCGTCGGATTTCTCCGCAATCGAAAACAATTCATCCTCCGTTTTCATGTTTTTTTTCGCTGCAACCGCTCCCAAGTGTTGCAAATAAATGTATCCTGTAATATTATATGCAATGTCATTATATTGCAGAATTGAATTAGCAAATATATTCAATCACGTTGTCACGTGGACAATTTTTCTTCGCGTGAACATTTCAATGTGTGTATATATGTATGTTCATAATTATCTCATGTAATGGCAAAATTTTTTATTTTAAACTATACCTTTATGGTCGGACGGTTTTAACCATAAATTATATGACGTTACATCATTCACAGCGTGGTAGTGCTGGAGATCATTGTTTTCGGTTATTTCAAAATTATCATGAATAAGGTACACTCGAATAGGTAGTAATGGCTCGACAGTGGGTCTCATAGTTTGTCTAGTCGATGTGAATTTCATTTTATGCCCAACGTGTTCCTGAAGTACATCGGGCAAGAGTGCTCGTTTTTGTGGCAACAAATTCAAATTCAGCTCAATTTCTTTTGTAGATGATAATGATTGCTGTATTTGCTCCATTTCTCTGAAAGTAATATCAGTCGAATTGTAAATATTAATTATTAATTTTTATAATGTACACAGTGTTCAATTCAATGTAATATAAATTAAAAATATGCTTTATATATGAATTTTTATTATAAATTGCAGCAATAAGTAATAAAAATACAAGAATAGTAAACAAATTTTGTGTTATAATTTTAATTATTTCATTAGAATAAATTGAGATAATTTACTTGAATCTTTGAAAAATTTGAATATGATATTTTCTTAAAACACTTATACACCACAATTATAAAAATATATATATATTTATATTTTTAATAAAAATTAATAGATACTAAATTAATGGATACAAAAACCCATTATTTAAAAATAACATAAACCTTGTATATATCAATGTATATACGTTAATATTACATAAACTTATAATTTTGATGTAATTGTAAAGTTATTTTTTGATAGATTAAAATTCTAACGATGTATTATTAATTATTATTAACAAAATCATATTACACAAACTTACTCATCAAAATTACTGAAAAATTGTACACACATCATGAGGTTATTCAGAATAAATATTTCTGGATTTTTTTCAATAGTCTTGCGCATGAGTAAAAGGTCGGGGTCCTCAATGTAGCTTGCACCAACCAAATCCAGAACGTCCTCTGGTTGATCTTCCTGGTCACATTTTGATCCAACCTTTGGGGACACTCGTTTCCGGTTAATTATATCATTCATCGGACATCCAATGAACCTTTTGAAATTAAATGGCATTGCTAGCTCAGGAACTACTGCAGGACCTCGATGAAAATCGCGTTCTTGAATTTTTCAGAACAGTTTCAAGTTTGCCTTTCAATACTATTGATTCCAAGATCGTTTCGCATACTATAGCTTCTGTTTGATACGCGTGTTTGCTGATAAAGGCCTATTCGTGTTATCTTTAAACAATTAAGATATTAAGTTGATCGTCGGCTATCTGTTATACTACAGAAAGTGAAAATTTCAATTTAAACATACATGAATTTGGCATGTTTTTGAAGCATGCATTTCTTAAACATTCGTTCAGTAATTTGTTTGATTGTAATATTGCGTAAAAAGATGCTTGTTTGATTCTATCTAACAGAGATATGGTTCATGTTATATTTAGAAAATGATTATTAATTGTTTATCAAAGTTGTAGGCAGAAAAAAATGATTGATTTGTACCTTTGTTGATATTGATTCAATTATAATATTAACTGTATTATTCTCATGTAACATTGTACAATTAAATTTTTCACTTCTGTTATATTTTTCTGTTTCTGTTATCCTTTATTCATTTTGTCAAAATATTATAAAAAAATGCAATTCATTTAGAAAATTATCTTGTCTGTCTGTAATTTAAGTACATATTATCTAACTTTTTTCAAAATTGACAGTTGTCTGAATCATCGAAGATTATGTTTCTTAGGTTAATACGTATAATTGTTCAGTGACGTCAAATATTTATCTTATCTGATTTGCCCCAGAGTATTGATCAGGGTCATACACTTGAATTTATAGACAAGTCAAGTTGTGACCCTGAGTTAAATTGCAATTTTTGAAAATGCAGAAATGCATTAAATTGTTTAATATGAAATTAATTATGATTTTATTTATTTATTTATTAATAAGGTACCATTATTGTTTTAATTGTATTATAGATCATGTATGGTATCTGCAATTTTTTTATTATAATTAAATACAAGTGAATACCAAAATCTGAACTATGTTTTGTTTTTGGTCATTTAGGTAGAAGCAGTACAATGGACTTTTGAAAACATAGATGTCAACGAAGATTCGAGTCCTAGCGATCTACGACATTTGGCAGACTTCCTTTCAAATAAAGATTTCGACTTGGTAATCAACTTACCAATGAGAAACAGTGGAGCTCGTAGAGTGTCCAATTTCATGACACATGGTTATCGCACCAGAAGACTGGCAGTTGATTATTCAGTCCCACTTATAACTGATGTTAAATGTGCAAAATTACTTGTCGAAGTAAATATTCTAATTAAATTATTAAAGCTGCATCATAACTGCTGCATTTAGAATTAAATTTTACCTTAACGAAGATTAAAATTTTAAATTTTTATCTGGAAAAAACAAAAATTATCTAAAATTTTAATATACCGATTTTTTATATGATCAGTATAGAAAGATAAATATTTAATATATAATAAAGTATCATTTATATATAAGTATATTTATAAGTATCTTTATTTATTACAATTCTTTGTATATGATTTTATTAATTTATTATTGTTTATCATTATTGATTAAATTAACTATTACATTTTTATTGAAATGAAAATTTGGAACATATACAATGGTTTTAAATATAATTTCAGTTTAATTATTTTTGAAGTTTTACTTTGTAAAATATTATAATATTAATATTTTATGTAGGCCCTTCGAATGCTACGAGGCAAAGCGCCATTGATGAAGACTCACGTGGACTGCATGACTTCACGTAGGATTATTAAATTGCCTGGACTTATTGATGTTCACGTTCACACACGTGATCCAGGTGCAACACACAAAGAAGATTTTGCTTCTTGCACTGCTGCTGCTCTAGCAGGAGGAATCACGATGATATTTGCAATGCCTAATACAAATCCCGCTGTTATTGATCTTCAAACTTTTACTCTAGCCAAAGAAGTGTGTTTTTTTTTTCCTTAATAAGTATATTGAAAAAATTGAGCGAGAACGGTTGCTCACTGTTGCAGAGATCCATGATTAACCCATCATTTATCCGAAAACAACGGTTCTTAAGTTTTTAGGCACTGGTTCATAATGACGAGGTAACTGTTATAAAATGGGTGAAACATAACCAATAATTAGATAGCTATCCCTAAATAGTAAGTACTTAGTGCCCAAAATTTAAACAATTGTTCTCTTTTCTGTATGACGATCGAACTTGTTTACAAATAAGAAATAGTTCTCGCTCATTTTTCTCAGTGTATATATTTAAATTATAAAATTTTATCATGGCTTTAAATGTTTAAATACGAATATTAAACAAATATAATTTTATGATTTAAAATTATAAAAATATTTTAATTTGTATGTAATAAATATATTATTTTCTATTTATTTCAATTGTATGCTTACAATTATACAGTGTATCAAGTATTGTACGTATTACCATTATTATGAATGTGTATACTTTCTATAATAGTTAATTAACATAATATTCTAATTTTTGTAGTCTGCGACATTAGGTGCGAGGTGTGATTATGCTCTTTATCTTGGAGCTTCATCTGAAAATTATAATTGGAGTTCTGAATTTGCTCCAATGGCTGCTGGATTAAAGATGTATTTGAATGAGACATTTACTACATTGCGTTTAACTGATCTTACTGTTTGGACTAAGGTTTGTTCTTTTATTTATCATTCTGAGTTAGATAGTATTTTTTTAAATGAATTGTATTTATTAATATTAAAATTAAAATAGTATATAAAATTGTTTATAAAAAATGTACTTTAATTAAACGCATTTATTGGATCGGTTTTATAATCTCAACAATAAATAATGATTAATCCCAGTTAAGCTTTTTACAATCAGAAACAAGATAATACTAAAGAGAAATAAAAATATATAAGTATATGTTTAAATTTTTTACAGCATTTTGATAATTGGCCAAAGAAATATCCTCTATGTGTACATGCTGAGGGTCAAACTACTGCTGCAGTTTTATTATTAGCAAGTTTACATAATAGACCTGTACATGTTTGTCATGTTGCTCGAAAAGAAGAGATTCAAATTATTCGAGCTGCTAAAGAAAAGGTGATTATTTTATACATATTAAGTCGAATATTCAAAATGTCATTTAGAAATAATCTTAAAATGGAAAACATACTTTCAATAAATATCATTCAAATACGAAAAAAAAACATTAGATTTAAGTTTTTAAGATCAATCTAATTAAATAAATAATTCAATAAAGACTTTACAGCAGATTAGATAATTGTAATCATGTCTAACATATCAGCCTTATTATCTCTTCTCAAAGTATTTTCAATATATTTCGAGTTGAATATTTTAAATTTAGAAAGAATTAAAATATACAGTAGCAAATTATTATAAATAATTGTTTAATTGTTAATGATTAGGGTTTAGCTATCACCTGTGAAGTATGTCCACATCATCTATTCTTATGTCAAGATGACCTCACTCGTATTGGTCAGGATAATGGACAGGTCCGGCCAATATTAGGAACTCGAGATGATGTGCAAGCTTTATGGGATAATTTAGATATCATTGATTGTTTTGCTACTGATCATGGTAAAATATACCATTTTTTCTATTTCACATCTTGTATATATTAATTAATTAAATTAACTATTATAGATATTACATAATTTTACATATTTTTTTATTTATTATACAGGCTTAATAATAAATAATATTGTTTAATAATATATATTTTTTTACTTTTTTTTGTTTTTATATAATAATAATACTTATATTTATTTTGTTTTTATAACGTTTTGTAAAGGGTGATGCCCGTGTATTTTGTGAAATAAATACAATATTTCAATGTTATTTTACTATGTTTCGTAGCGCCACATACTGTACAAGAAAAGACCAGCGAAAAGCCTCCGCCTGGTTATCCAGGATTGGAAACTATTTTACCTCTTCTTCTGAACGCCGTAAATGAAAAAAAACTTACGATTGATGTAATTAATTATTATATATACCATGTTTTTACTGATTTTGATAACATTATTTGAACAATAATTTATGTAATTCTAATTTACAGGACATTATTGAAAAGATGTATCGTAACCCTAAGCGTATTTTTAATATTCCGGACCAAGCAAATACTTATATAGAAGTAGATATGGATGAAGAGTGGACAATTCCCAATGGAATGCCTTTCACTAAGTCTAAGTGGACACCATTTGCAGGAATGAGGGTCAAAGGGGCAGTTCATAGAGTGGTTTTGCGCGGAGAAGTAGCTTACGTTGAAGGTCAAATATTGGTGAACCCTGGTTATGGTTTAGATATCAGAGAACAGCAACTTAAAATTAAACATCAATCAATTATACCACTGCCTTCAGTAGAAACAATTTGCAATTCAACTTCAAGGCCAGAATCGGCTCTGGATGGATTTATTTCACCCAGTCCACAAAAAGTGAATGGCGAAGAACATTTGGATGAAGACATAGCTGGTAATTAAATTTAGAATGTAGTATTTTGAAATGAAATTTATATCGTAGTTCAAAGAATATTAATTTAAGTAATATATAAATAATGTCCAAAGATAATTGAAATTTTATAATTAGTTAATATATATTTTTTTATTACAGAAAGATCTAGCTTTCTTCAACCAATTGACAAAGAAATGGTTAAACCAATTGTTGGCTTGCAAAATTCTTTATCACCTCAACCAATATTGAATGGAATTAGAAGTAGAAGTGACAGTAATCCGTCATCTTTACCTTCATCGAATGCTCAAGTTTCAGTAACTCATGCTCTTACTGGTCATCATATTCTTAACACTGATGGATTTACAAAGGAGCAACTCAATGATATCTTTAATTTGGCACAAACTTTCCGGGTTTGTGTTCAAAAGAAACGATCATTAAGTCACATTTTAAAGGTAAAATTCTTATCTTGAAAGTGAACTGAACACTAAACAATGTAATTGTGCTTTTCTAAATAGAGAATAAATAATTTACTAATACATATATTAATGTAATTACAATTTTAATCTTTGGATAAAGTACATAAGTATGACTTTCACTATATGTAATAAAGTTCAATTGTTACAAATATATGTTTAAATATAGACACATAATATATATATATATTTATATATATATATTAAATACTTAATTAATATGAATAAAAATATTGCTGTTATATAAATAATGTTTTAAAAATAAAAAAATTATTGTTACTGTATGCAAGAATTAAAGAAAAAAAATCTGCAGAGTATATTTTAAACCAAAATTAATAATTCTATGATTAATTGTGTAGAATTTGTAAGGACTTTTAAACAAGATTTAAACGGTTATTATTTCCTGTTTTATGCAAATAAATTACAGTAATTATTATTTACATTTTGTTTTCAATATTATTAAATTAATTCTTTATAATTAAATAACTTTTTAATTTATGTGCTTAAAAATAATATATTTTTCAACGTAATCTTTATTTATTTTAACCATTTTTTATAATAGTATATTGTAATAAATAAAGATTGAAAATATTGTGGTGTATCATTGATTAATTTGTTTTTATTTCAGAATCATGTTCTTGGGTTAATGTTTTATGAGGTAAGTACAAGAACACGTTGCAGCTTTTCAGCTGCTATGCAACGTCTTGGAG
>JABFQC010002081.1:0-17073 GCA_022817085.1 Psilanteris sp. ZL-2020
TTAAAGTCTCGTTGGAGTAAGTGAGTGTCTCGTAGGCTATCAATTGAGCTATACATTTTCAAGTCGTCTGCGTAAAGCAAGGTATTACAGTAAGAGAATTGGGAAGGAAGGTCATTGATGAATATATAAAACAATAAGGGGCCTAAGTGGGACCCTTGAGGAACTCCAGACGGTGCTTGATAGGGTGCTGAGAAAGTGGAAAGCAGTCAAGTCGTCGGTGCCATTATCTTGAGTACAGGGAAAATTATAAACTATTATATTTATAGCTTTTTCGAATCGCAAAGAGATATCATAGAAGTTATCATTTTTGGATTCGACAGACTGAGAGGAAAAATTAGAAACATTATTTTCAACACGAGCGGATAGTACAGATACTCGCTCTTCAAGTTGGTTGATTTTAATTTCTTGGGTTTGGTTTTGTTCTCTCAATGATTTATAATATAATAATTTTATATGTAAATTATTATAATATAAAAATGTATTATATATATAATGTATGCTTATGAAATAGTATAATATATTTTTTATTTTCAATTTCAATATTTATTTCAGTATAGAAGAAATATTTAAATATGGAGATTTCACGGATGTAATTTAAAATTTCAGAGTTTCCCAGTTTGGCTTGGTGGCTTATTGAATCCTGAAGCTTACATTACAGCTACTCGACAATGCATTGCACAAGCCAACAGCTGGTCACTTGAAGAGTTGCAACTTGATGTGACGATAGGAGATGGAGATAATATTGCTACTGATGATTGTTCATTCGCAGTAACGGGTCTTAAATTACAAGGGGCACAGTGCAAAGACAACCAATTATATTTAACTTCAACCATCATGACAGATTTGCCCGTTACTATGTTACGATGGATACGTTCAGTTTCTGAGGATAGAGGAAAGGGCAAATTATCATTACCTGTTTATCTTAATAGTACTAGAACTGAACTGCTATTTACTGTTGATTTGAATATAGCGCCAAGCCAAGATCCGCACAGTTTTTATGAAAGAGGCGTGGCAGTCTTAACATCCACGGCTCTTAATTAAAGTTGCGCTAATCTATAATAAATTTTGCATTAACATATGTGTATATACATGTATGTATATATAAAAAGTTCTATATATAATATATATGTACATGTGTATATATATAATTAATTTAACGCTTATTAATAATGTTTTGATTTTAAAAGAATAAAAAGGAAAGAAACAAAATAGTTAAATATGTAAACGATACAGAAGAATTGTAATTTTATTTAAAATATTTAATATGTCATTAATTAAATTTCATTTTGAAATTAGACGCGATAGAAGTATAGTAAAGTATCCTATCAGTTGTTGTTCAAATGCTTTAACATTTGAACAGTTTAAAATTTTAATTGTATTTGTGAGTATTGCACCTTATATTATCTTTTTATATATGAAGTATTAATAAATATTTGATGAAAAGTCTGGTAAGTTATGTAAAACGCTGTGTATAATTTATAATTGTTTTTAAATATTTTTAATGATAATAAAGGAAAAAAAATAAAACAACTTGTTTTCTTATTTATAATCTACATTTCCGTCCTCGATATTTATTATCTATTTGTAATATAAAATTCAGATTAAAGTATAATTATTATTCTGTTAAATTGAATGGCACTTGTTTGTTTATGACTTGTTTGATTAATCTTAATTAACTATATTACATTAAAGGATATTCGGATTAATAAAGTCAAAGAAAAAATTAATTGGTTTAAATCGTTTATTAATCAACCGATGGATTCATCGATTGCTATATTGTATGCACACGTGAAATAAAGATGTAGAAATTCTACATTAGATTGAAACCCTACATTAGTTGATGAAAACAATACTAAGTATGCACTCATAAACTGCACAGGTATCAAAACTTGTAGCTTCATCTTACATAAAAATAGTACTTAAAAATAACATTACCGTTGAATGTAATTACATTTATTCGCTGCAAAATGAACAATAAATTTCTTAAGCAGTGATATGTGACCATAAAAATACTGTTATTTCTTTTACAATTAATCAGAAGTGATATTTTTATTCACAGTCTATATTTTAAAGGCATTGAGAAGTCTCCCTTATAAATTTGTATTAGTAGTTCGTTAATTCAATTCAATTTTAAACATTCCGTGTTCAAATTTAATGAAATTCTTTTTTTCTTATATTTAATTAAGTATCTGCTGATTAGAATTTGATTGTATATTTGTCAAAAATATAAAATACTTCATTTGAGTAAAGTATTAATATAATTACAAAAACATTTTCTTTTTTCAGAAAAAAAATTCAAAAAAGTTGAAAACGGTTATGTTTATTATTATACATTTAGATTTTATTTAGAATCGGTGGTATAGAATACATTAATGTTAACATTTGCTTTTGCTTATATTTATTTATTCATTATAAAAATTCACTAATAAATGAAATATTTCATTTTATGAATACAGCTTTTGTAATGTTTGACGCGTAATGAATCTTTATTTGTCTTACAATTAGTATCAATATCCATCACCATCAACAGATTCATTACTTGTATCCCTCAAAATGTAAAATCTTCATAAATCTAATACTTATGTACATTGTCTCAGCGGGTTAATTTAGTAATACGTTTGCTTAATACTTATTTAATACATTCAGTTCAAAATGAGAAACAAAAACGTAATGAAATTAATTCATACATGTACATAATTATTGTCACTATAATGCAATATGTTCTAAACTTCATTGAAAGCAAACGTATTAAGAAAATATTCCCTATTATTATACATCACAATCAATAAAATATAAAATATATCATAACTATAATACTACTGGATTTTTTTAAGAGTAAAATGTATAACCTTGCAATTAAAATATATAATTCTAGAGATAAATATGAAACTTAAACTATTAAACAATAATCAATACATAACAAATTATTTTTTTTTAAATATTTACACGTAGTTACAATTTATTTTTCATTTTTAAAAAATATTTTGATAATAAATTCTTTTAAAGTGTTTATAAAATTTTTATATTTTACATACACTTTACTATTTCATCAGAGCAATTGTTTTAATATATGTATACATTTATATATTCTTTTATAATACAATTGTAATATATCTCAGTAGTATTACATTTATGCAGTAGGTTTACAAATTTAAGTTATAGAATAAAAACTGAATCACACTTTTTTATATAATGTTATTAAGTACAAATTAAAAACAAAACAAAAATTATATCTTTCACTTTGGTTAAAAATTCAACTCTTTGAGTATAAAAGTATTAGTATAACTAATTATGTATAATTATTCTTAATCTAACGTTATTTTTCCATCCTATTATATGTAAACATATTAATGAAATGGTAATTATATAATCAATAGATATACTTTGTAACCATGTATAAAAAATTCAAATTTTATATTTTTTAAATGCACAAAAGATATATTAAGAACTATATATACATAATTTTTATTATATTAAAAGTATAAAAATTAATAACAAATTTATAATTAAATAAAAATTAGTATAAGTTATAAAATCAACATAAATTTAGTTTTTATTTTTTTCTTAAACCCAAATAATAAATTAAAAATATACCAAATTTAACATTAAAACTTTACATACTGATTTAAAATGAACGTTGAAAGTTTTATAAAGTTTGCCTTAAAATGCAATGTTATTATTCTATCTCAATTATTACATAAACAATAATACTTGTGATAGAAATTACAGTAATTTTTTTATAAAGATGAATATATCCTTATGTACCTTTTACAACATAATGTTATCACTCGTTGAAAATATTTAATAATTATCTTAAAAACTAATTGTGCTAAAAAAATGAGCATTACCACAAATATGATATATCATCATTAAATGACAAATAACCGTAAGAAACCTAAAACGGCAATTAATTTTAATTCTTACAATAAATTCTGAATTATTTATAAGTATTAGTTTAAAATTTAATCTCTAAATAAATATAACATCTAATTAAAATACTAAATTTAACTTATTTCAATACGAAATTATTTAAGAATATTATTTTTCGTATTACGTTAATTATAAAAATTAATAATTAAAACGCGTGGATTTAGTATATTATATTTACTCAGTCGTGTATACAGTCATTTTATCATCAATTCATTTCATTGATCTATGATTAACTAAAGACATTCGTTTATGGAAGTTGGTCTTACATTAAATGTAACAGTTATTGAAATGAATTAATATTTAGTTAATATTCTGTCATGTCAAATGTTAATATAATTAATTCTATAATGAACAAAATTCAATCGTTTTATTAACAATATTTATGAAAATATGTTTAATTTAATTATATTATTATATAGATATGATATATACTAATGATTCAATTATTAACTTCAGTGTTATTTTAATATCGAAAATCATAAACAATTGTTTTTAGTTACAATATAATGCATATAAATCATATAAGTTTTAAAATAAATATGTAAATATAATTAGTTGTATATTTAAGTTTAATTACTTAATTGTGTATTTGTAATGTATTGCATGTAAATTAAATAGTTATTTGTAAAAGTACGAAAACATGTTATACTAATATATATTCATACTAACAATTTAAAAAAAGATAGTAATCAGCAAATTTCGTAATGAATAGTTGAAATCTTGTCATGAATAGTCGAATGTGTTTTATATATGAATCATTATTTCCAATTTATTTTATACTATTTTCTAATATCTGATTGACATCAGTTTCAATTGCATGAATCATCATTTTGTGTTTATGGAATTTGGAGAAGAATATTTAATATTAAATATTCGTTTAAACTTATAATTCATATATTTATTATTAACATAAGACTATAATAAATTATATTATTTAGACGTGTTGTGTGATATAAAATAATTAAGTTTTAAATATTAAACAATTTATAGTTATTTAATAACCATTTAAGTTATCGTTCTTGTTATATAAATTCAGCACCATTCGTATACATAATATCATGTTTTCTTTAATTAAAATTAATAAAATAATTAATGCAAACATTGTATCAGACGTACAAACTTGTATACAATTATTAAAAATAAAATTGAGTAACTAAAATTAAAGCGTATATATTTAATATTTTAATATTAGTAATCAATTTCAACACTTAAATAAACAATAAAAAACTAAAATGTGTGTGTACTTGTTACATTTTAAAACATTAGAATTTTAAAAGAAATATAAATTATACAATAACGGCTTAATTTGGTTATAAATTATTGAATCTATAAAATCTTGTGCTTTGAGTGTTACATTGTATTAATTACAATAATGATATGTAATGTACTAAAAATCTATGTATATTATGCAGCAAAATAGTTTATAAAATGTAATATTATAAGAATTTTCTCGTGAAAATTATATTTTCGTGAAAATATAATGCTTGGTATGAAATATTTTGTATTTCAATAAACTGTATTTTTAATTTAAAAATCATGCAGTTTTAAATCACAATGATTTAATTAAATATTAAAACAATTAATGTAATTACAATAATCTTGACAATTGAAAGTAATTATTACAAATAGCACCAGCATTAAAAATGTCTATGTCATCAATTATGATATAAACTAGTTTATTATAATTTCAATATAAATTCTTTAATATCACTGCACCAGATGATTAAAAAATATATTTATGTTGCGCTTTTAATGACCACGATGCCATGTCATTGTATAATGACAATAATTTTACTTTGTAAAATTTTAGTCTTTATAAAACTAATTACACAACTTATAAATAGATTATATACTATGTTATGATCATCGTTATTATTTATAAACTAAGCAAAGTATAAAGTGAAATAAATTGAATACACTATACTATTTTTGTTTCATAAAATAATGTGTATGTTAAATTAATATTATTCATATTATTTATTTGAATAGCCATGATCTTTGAGAAGTTATTTCTAACTATAAATACGGGTATTTGTACTTATGAATTAATTCGATGAAAATTAATACTGTATCAAAATATTAATACAATTAGAACTATATTTATTAGAAATATTACCTTTTATTAAGAAAAATATATCTTATATATATGCAAAATTTCGTTGATCGTTTGTCTTATATTAATTACATAAAATCTATAATATCAAATACCATTCAATTATCAAGATTACTATTTTGTGCAATTTTCAAATCTAATAATAAATATAAACGTTAAAAACGTTAAATTACTCTTCTGCGATAAGTTCATGATTGTAATTTTTTTGTTAAAGACAACTTATAAAATAATTTAATGTTTAAATGTACAGTTGCATTATGAACAAGTTTATAATAATAATAATAATAAATAATAAAATTACTGTACGGGAATTTTGAGTTTAATAACAACATTAAACGAAAGGAGCGACTAGAAAAGACATAAAGAAAAAGCCTATTGCCAAGCAATAAGCCATATGTAATCGTAAAATGAAAATGCTTATATGTTGAAGACGTTGAATATTTATTAAATATTCTCAAATTTTCAACATAAAAAGTAAACGCAGTTCTAATAAATATATGACTCAGCAACTCTTAACATTATATAATTTTCTGGAAAAAATGCTCTATGTATTTTACGAGCATCGCACCATAGAATTTGATGACTGATGCAAGTAGAATCTTAATCGAATAGACTGGGAGGTCTATGTGTATTAATAAGATGAGTGCGATCTACTCGATAAGTTTATAAGCATCAAGAAAAGAAGAAAAAGCTTTAAGATTAAACCAAGCTGTTAACAGAAGAGAAAATTTATCATGAAATATAATGTTTCTAATCTTTTTAATAATTAATACATAAATTTTAATTGAAAGTACTCAAGAAAGCAAAACTGTTTAACTTGGTAAAAATAACAGATTCACAAACTAGTATAACTTAGCATGTGAATAAGAATAGAAACAGAGTTAGTTCAATAGATTTTAGCATTATAGAAGTTTTGAAATTCTTAAAATATTGTAAAAAATTGAATGTATTTCTATGATTAGAAAATCTTATGTAACATATGTATATATCAGTCATATAAAAATATAGCGTTGAATATTGATCGAATTCAAACTCGAAATAATATTTAGCTGTACAATAGCCATTAACATCCAACGTATTGCAGAACTGAATTTGAATTTATTTACATCTGTCGATGTTTGTTATTTTACTTTTATCGTGGTGAAAGTGCTCATAGGATATACAAGCTGATTACCTGTATCTGTGTATAAACATTCACGGCTTCAAGTGAGATCACAATGTCCGAATGTTGGGATATATTGGTGGGCGATAGGAACGACTAGAAAAAGCCCATAAAGAAGAATGACGCGTAGCGAAAGTATTATAAAAATGATAATTAATAGATAAAAGCATTGGCGGTTACCGAACTCCTAATTCCCGTCAATAATTTTACACGGTATTTTTTATTATTATTATTTAATGGTGAAATTGTGCTGTATTATAATTATGAATACTGCAAATAAAAAAAATGTATACCATGTATTAATGTTGTAACAAAATAACTATAAAATGGCTTTGTAATCAGACTTGTAAAAATTAATATTATATTTTTCATTAGAGTTCTGTGTCTCGTCCTCTAGATCAATTTAAATAATTGGAATGCGTGTCCTCGAATAGCATGCTTTGACGCCAAAATATCTCATCTTGAGGATGAATCCGTAATATTTAGGGAGAGTCTGGTTCATAGGCGTCGTCGAAAATAGTGCTCGCGAATTAAACGCCCAACCAACTCTCTTACGCAATGACGCGGAGATTGTCAAACAAGGATTCCATTAAACTTAACAACCTAACCGCATCATTTAATCAAGCCGTTCAAAAGAACAAACAGAACATTGAGACGTATATGTTCTTGTACATTAAATTATCTTATTAAATTAAATACATATGTCTAAAGTTTAAATGCATCATTTTTAATTACAATCATTCTTCATAACCCTCCGTTAACTATTAAGTAATAATTTGTAACTGTCTAAATGCCTATAAAACAGTTTTGTCCTGTTGTATCCTGTAACACAGTAATTATAATTAACTCAGTAATTCGCCTAGTTTGAATAACTGCAACTGCTCGTAAGGGCGAGCTTAATTATAGTTAAATTTTTACTTATGCCGTGTCGTTAAGGTTCATAAAATATAACGATTGTTCGTTTTTTCAGACTCTCACAAAATTATACAAATACACGCGCGATAATTTGTGTAATTGAATGATTACGCATTGTAAATATATTTTTCCGTAAAATTTTCATTGCGGTATAAAAAGTTGTGTTAAAATTATTGTATGAAATTTTTTAAAGTTTTTTTTTGTTTAGTTTAGAAATATTAGTCTTTACCGATCTACAATTACTCGTTAATTATATACGAATATATACAATCATCTTACATTAACACGTATGTTAGTATTACGGATACCAATTTAAATTAACGAAACAAATTACGAAAATAACATCGAAGCTTCATTAAATGAATTTGAATCAAACCCTAGACTCGACGAAACGTTTGCCTGTAAAGATTAATCTAATCAAATATGGTCCAATCCAATGGTACAATCAAGTATTGTGTCAAACAGCAAAATGTACACATCTCCGCTGTCACAATCAATACCTTCAGTTAAAGTTGAATCACAAAAAACTATATTAAACGTAAACAGACAAATTTGGGCACGTTGCGGTTTGTTGCATGCAATTATTTTTCTGCGGTGAATCCGCGACGGATTCTTGCAGCGACGCGTGTGGGTTAGGCATTTGGTTCATTACCTCTTACGGAAGTCGTACTCGCTACAAAACTATTGTAGGTATACAAAAAAACAAGCCGATTCCAATTCAGCGAGCAACCGTTTAAACGGACGTTTCCGAGTTTAGTCGCAGTAAAAATTTGTTGGACTTGGGGTGCGCGAGTTGTTCGGTGAGGTTGAAGTGGGGCAATCGGTAAACCGTGCAAAGCAACGCGATTTCGCCTTGGCGCAGCTGGAATTCGCAGCCGTTGGTTAGCGGCCTGGAGGGCAGCTCGCCCTCGCAAATGAGCGCCCAGTGGTGCGACTGCCTCTGACGTTCTTTTTCATTCGAAAGAACTGGCGTGGTGGTGAAGAAAGGCTCGAGAAAGGCCCGGGGGGTCGCATCCTGGGCGAGGCAGCGGGCCAATCTGCCGAGGATCGACTCAACCGAGTGTCGGGGCTGTTGTCGGGTGACTCGCAAGTACTTTTGCAGAGCACGGGCCATCGAGGGGAAGACCGCCTGAGCGGCTTCCATCGGGTCCATCGGACCCGGATTGGGCACGGCTTCGGACTCCGAATGCAGCCTTTTGATATGGGCGAACGCCTCCTCGGCCGCGGTTATCAAGCGCGCCCGACGCTTCCTCACTCGACGCTCGTAATCGTGTTCCTCGTAGAAGCGCTCGTTGTGACTCGAATCCCGGCGTCTGGCTTGGGCAGCTAGAACCGCACGGTCGCCGCCGTCGCCGCCACCACGCTGTACGCTCCCGCTCACGCTGCCACCATCCACGTCGTAGAACTTGAAACTCGACTGCTTTCTGCCGGACTTCGACACGGGCAGTCTCTCCAGGTACGGATTGTAAATTGGAAATTCAGTGTAATAGCGTTCCAGTATCCATACCGCTGCGCGTTGAATGGAGAGCTGGCCGATCGCGTATGAACGGGATTCGCCATCGGGGGATCTCACGACCTAAACGGATAAATGACACTTCAGTAACTTTGAAATAGTGAATCTGTGGTATTGAAATAAATTGAGTAGTGCAGTTGTCTTTAAGGCGTAGAATAATTTATACTTGTTTTAAAGAAAACGGAGTTGGTAATCTTTACTATTAATCTAGATTTCAAGTTTATTAATAATTAATATTCTGACGGTAATGTAGTATTTAAATAGGGCAAAAGAGGTAATCATTTTTTTAAGGCGACATGATTGTCTCCTTTGTCAATTAAACATTGTAGTTTTCTAGTTTTCATTTATTTATTTATTTATTTATATTTTGTTAAGTTTATTATGTGTCCTGTTCAACGCAAATAATTGGCTTTAAACTAGCTATATTGTAGTCACTAGTGTTTAAGTGCACAATCAAATTAAGTTAATAATGCATGATTTTATAAAATACATACAAATTGATTTATGAAATAAATTAATTTGGTTTGAAGTTATAAATATTTGATAACGTCAAAATTACCTTAATGTAAAATGTAGGTTTCAAATGTCGAAGCTCTATCAAAAGTACTGCAATATAATGAATAAATAAAAGAGTGTCTGCATATGTGCCCGCGTAAATAACTAAACTTTTGTACTCCGTTATTTCCCCACTTGCAACAATCTTAGCACTTTCTGTGATCTGGAAATTATTCTTATGTTAGCATTTTCAAATATTTTATATACTATTCTAATTACAATGTATGAAAAAATTATAAATTATATTAGAGATACAAAAAAGGTAATGTTTCCTTTCATAAAATTGACAAAAATAATATATTCTTTATTAAAAAGTATTTTACAACCAAAATATTAGAAAAATATGTATATAAATTGAAAATTTAAAATGTAACGTTTTTTAAGAATAAAAAAGTCACCAAAAGATTTCTAAATAAAAATATAAAATGTATTGCAAATAATTTACTTTAATTATCTAGCGTTTATATGAGTCATATATTGCTTTTTTGAATTAAGAACTTAATTAAATCATCACAATACAACTAAGTATGACAAATGAAACACTTACTATACACTGAAAAAATTGTATAGTAAAAGCGTTGTATAAAACGAAAATAAGCAAGACTAAAATGTCACATAAAATTATCTATACCTATTATGGTTTTTTTCATATCTTTATCTTGTTTTTTTTTTTCTTATAATTCGTTTATAATTTTAAAACGTGAGATTATTATCTATTTTCAATATCTGTGTAGTACACAACACTTTTATAATTATAATATTTATCAAATTTTTCTCAGTGTATATATATTCGTTGTGTAAATATATGTCTATATATACCGTTGATAATAATTAATGAAAAACAAAAAACATATTCGAAAGCATTACAAATTGTACCTGAACAACGTAGAATAACCAGAAAGTACAGACGCAAAGAGTAGTCAAAACAAGAACTCCTGCTCTAAAGAAAACTATTCGAGGTAAAGTGGCACTACGAGAGCGTAAAAACACTGCCCAGCATCCAACTGCGAGTAATACAAGTTTGAATGCTAAACCTAGTAATTGACCTTTGCATTCAATATTACAGGTCGTCAAATGTAACTTTTGCTGAACGGTCATTGCAATGTTATTGTATGGAAAAAATCCGAGTTTCGGCATCGCTACCATAGCTATTGGACTTAAAAATGCGCTGGTACCAAGAAATATTGCTATCGTTGAACTTAAGTATCGATGACAAGTAAAGCCAAAAGAACCTTCGTTGTCATTAGGCCAGTGACTGACGTCCTCAGTCGATTCCGACCGATCAGATGTGTTGCCTGTTATAGCTGTTGTGTTTTCACCCCAATTTTCGTCTTGCGGCAAAATTTGCACCTCAATAACTTCCTGACCAATATTGTCAACGCTATCCCCGCGTACATTCACAGTCGTTTGGAAAGGAGCCATTTCGCTTGTGTCTATATTGTGCCTGTCTTTTTTCTGACTTTTGCTGCTACTATTTCTGCAAGAATTTAATTAAATTATTTATACATGTGTTAAAATACATATTTTGTATATATATATAGGTATTTGTTGTATTTTAAAAGTTTTACATATTAGATCACTCCATTACATTTACTAATTAGTTATTAATTCAGATATTGATTTTCAGATTGAAAATATAGTTTATAAATTCATGCAAACAGAGTATGTGGATAATAACTTAAAGATACGTATTGTAGAAAACATATATAATGTAACAGAAAGCGAGTTTTGCCAATAAAAATACATTTGTCGTTTTAGAAATATTATTGCAATGTATCAAGGATATGTCAAATTTGCTTCGTTTATTGACTAGAAATAACTTGACCTTTCCTTAAAAGATAATTTAAAAGACGTTTATAAGTAGAAAATGTATTTCATATTTAAATAATTAAATCAACTTGTGTATAAATTGTGTAAAATATTCATTATTAATAATAAATAATATTAAATTAAATTAAATATTTAAATGATTAATTATAATTATAAAAATACATAATTACAATATACAATAATAATAATTATTTTAAGTCTTTTAAATTACTTTAATTCAAACTATTATTTTAAACATTATATAATCATATTTAATTTAGTTTACAATATGTATTATTATATATAACACTAAATTTTCAAGTCTAATTATAACAATATATTAACAATTATTTCAAATTCAGTTCTGTTTTTGCATTGTACACGTTGCTGTTATATTTGTTTATATTGTTCATGTCTTACATTTCCTCTTTGTAGATTAATGTATTGTTCTAATATTTCAAAGTTTGGGTAAACTTAAAGTTTATTTGTACTAACAAACTACTTGACTGAAAATAAAAAGAAATATAAAAGAAGATACTAATAAAAATACAATATCGATAGAATTAATATAATTTTACAAAATAATGTTAACACAAATGTTAAATAAACAATTTTCAATTAATAATGTGAATTTAAAATATATTATCATTACAAATCAAATATACTTCTTCTCACAATCAAACATAAATGTCAACTGAGGCGACCTATAGAATTATCCTATTTAAAACTAGAAAATCATTAGAAATGAATTATATAGACCATATGTTATTTAGAAACAGTTGCTATAATGATTACATATAATGATCAATTTCTTCAGATTAATGGACTGGCTTGAATTACATGCATTTTAATTACTTATTATACTAACTGTACGTACATTTTTCAAAATGTTTGTAGAGAAAATGAGTATTTTTCTTAAAAATTATTTAATTATAAAATTCAATAATTATTATTTTGTTATTTATAACAATCTTATAATTTTGTTTTAAATTTATAAAGTTAATAAACAATACAAATCACAGATAAAAAAAATTAAATTGTGTAACATTTTTTATTTATTTTTTAATTTATTATTTATTAATTTTTATTAACACAACATTCATTTCAAATTTCACAATAAATACATTTCTCTTATTTAAATTTCAAATAATACCACCCATGATTAAAAATTTGTATATAAAGTAAATTATTGAAACCAAAAAAAAATTGAAAATTACCGTCAGATACAAACTTCTACAATAATAACAACAATCAAAAAAGGCATTGCTCGACTAAATTTCATATAAACAACAACCGCACAATCACTGAAAAACCAATTCCGCGTTAAATCCAAAACCTATACATGCATTTGCTTCCAAACGTTGAATGTAAACGAATTGTAATTAGACGAATAAAAAACATTGCATTTAAAATCGCGTTATCAACTTCGTTTCATCGAAAACTATAGCTCTTGAAATAAAACTGAACCTCGTTAAAACACGCTAATTAAATACATTACTAACGATCATTGCAAACTGCTTAAAAATAAGGCTCAATTTTGCGCACAACAATGATTAAAACCGATAACCCTGTTCGAAAAGTACACGCGCGATTATTACACCGCTAATAAGAAATCAAAGAAAGAAAGCGAAGGAGCGGAGGAATATTAATTACCCATTAGTGGTGCGGCATGAACGTCAACGACGTTGTTACATGCATGCATATATCTATATATATGTAATCAGAGTTGCATTGAAAGTTGCGCGAAACGAACAAGAAAGGCTGTACCTATTAGATCTATGCGAGTATTGTCGGTGGTGCAATTTGGTGCTATGCGAGCGATGGTTCTTCAACGAGCCTTTATTGCTGTGGTGGCTGTGGCTGTGCTCGCTAGCCCCAGACTTGACGCTCTCCGTCTCCATACCCCGGTACAGGCAACTAAGCCGCAGCCACCCAAAACGAACATTCCACCGTTTGCCACCAAGCGAACCACCTCGGCACGTAAAGCAGCGTGGCCCAAGCGATGATGTTCGCGACCAACGACGAGCGCCGCCCGATGCTACCTCGGCATCGTTCGCATCGCTTCGGCCGACATTGCACGATCTCCACGCGGCATTTGACACTGTCGCGGCGCACGAGGCCAATCAACGCGCGTCCTCGCCAGCACAGCGTATTTCAGCCGCCGCCAGAACCCAGTTCATCCCGACCGAGAAACGCTCGAAAACTCGAACAACGGACGACGATCGAGCGATTAATAGACGCCGCGCCGACACACCTAGCGTTTATTATTCTCGGACTTCCCACCCCCTTGCCACTTCGACGCACATTCCAGCAACCCGTTGCTGTTACGTGTATGTTCCAAAACCCGCTCCAGTTTGTCCTCGCTCTTTTTCATTCCATTTTCTGATTCCCAATTGATGTCGTTTCAATTCAGCCGATTAGATTAAGTGCGTTTTTTAGGCACAATTATAAAGTAAGCACCCGCAGCGCGTAACGGGATGATCGGGGATTTTTTGAATCGCGGGATTTAGTTCGTTGCGTTTTTGGGATTTGAGGGACGACTGACAGAGTGCTTCTATCTTTCTTTATCATGGGGAATGTTGCGTAATTGTAGGTTAGTGCGCTTGTTTATCTTTTTCTATCTGAAGTCATGGTGATTTCACTTGGCGAGAGACTTTTGATTTGACGGCAATTTGTGTGATAAATTCGTGTTGAAATGTTTTTTTTTTTTGGTTCATTGTTTGTTTTTGTTATTGTTATAACAATATACAAACAAATACATATTTGTTATAACGTAATAAAGTAATTGACAATTATTCAAGAACGTAATAAGTATTTGTAGTTTGTGGTCTGACAAGTAAATAATGTATGTCACTTTAATTGAATTTATTGAGAAACTTTAAAATAATTTGTATTAATCTCAAACAAATATTGTTTAATTTGCAGAGCTTTTCTTAAGCCAATAAATAACAAGTGAGTATTTAAAAGAAATAAATTATTTATGTGTAAATAATTAGTTCTGAAATTTTAATTAAATAATGATTCATTTTGACATTTAAATTAAATTATGTGCTTTAAAATTACAATTAAATTTTGTTTTCATCTATTACAATTACAATTTATTTATGCGACCATGTTACGATGCTGCATTGTATTTTTAATAATAAAAACTGAGATTTTGCAAAGCTTCAATTTTTTAAATGCAAGCGGCATTTAATATGCTTGTAGTGTATACCTATATATTCATATATACATATATAGTGTACGTATTATACGGTTTGACAACGACCTTGAGTTAACATTTTGGGGCGGAGTGAAGAGTGAAGGTGAAGTTTGACATTAACTTTATGCATTGCTTTGGGAATACGTTTGTTTCAGTTCATTACGCTTTGATGAATAAAGAGAGATATGCTGAAGTATAATATCACAGATTCAAGTGTCAACCTTACAAAATCACAAATGTTATAACGTTTCTGATAATCGACTGATAACGTAAATGCAAACAAAACGTTAGTCGTATATAATTAAATTACAAATGTTTCAACCAATGAATAAAAACGGAAAAAAGTGATATATATATATATATTTATATATATATAACAGTAGTACAATAAAAAAACACCGTTATCAATTAATTTAAGGTAATTTATTTTTTTTCTTATATTACAATTCTTTTATGTTACAATAAATTGAGTTACTAAAATACAAAGTCAATTAAAAAAATAATACTTTTTATATAATATCATACATAAAAGTATACAAAAGTTAATAAATATTTTACTTTATATATTATAATTTACATTTGTTTTGCTTGTATTAATTAAAATAATAATAGTAAAGTCACATTTGATACTGATATATTATTATAGTGTAATGAATTAGAGTTTTATCTTCAGAGTTATAATGTAGAAACTTTTTATCTTTAAATAAATGGAGGTTATGTTATCCCATATTATTTTCGAATCATATTCAATTCAATTGATTTAAATAAAATATTTTGTAGGATTTTATACAATAATTTTACATGTTTGTCACTTTTCAGGGACAAATTACATTTTATTCATATTTAAAAGGTTTAATCAATTCTGTTTCAAAAAACGATTGGAAACAAAATCTTTTTATTACTTTTAATTTATATATATATTGCTATATATAACAGTTATCCTCAACAGTGAATCTTTGTTAAGATATTAACAGAAATAGTTAATAAAAATATTTTAATATTTTGTTATTGCTCTTCTAAATATAAAAGATATATAATAGATTTTAATTACTTTAGAGAAAATAAAACTGCTCCAGAGGAAGAATTACTTTATATTCATCATAATTTCAGTGGATAGAAAAGTTATTCGAAATTGATAAACAGAAATTAGAATGTTGTATTTTTTAATATATTTTTACCTTTTTTTTATATGAGTAAATTATTTTTTATACATTAAAACTTTTGAATAATATTAATATATATTTTAATGACTATAAGTTAATTAAAATATTTTCATTCAACTTAAATATAGTATTTTAATCTAACTTATTAAAAACAAATATGAATTAATCTGATCAATTTATAATTAACATTTGTTTATAAAATTAATGAAATTAGCGCATTATGTATAGTTGTCATTTAATATACATATATATATTACATAATAAAATATGGGCATATTACAATGTAATTTATAATCCTTTTTCAATTATTTTTGTAAGTGTTGAAAACTTAAAAAAAAATAAAAATACATAAAGAATCTATATGAAATAGATAAATACCTTTTTAATAAAAATTACATTTATAGCATGCATATTATATGACAATAAATACAATTGGTAATAATTTTGTAAATTAGTTCTTACTATTCTAAAATATGACTATATATATATATATATTATATATACATATATAAATAATTATATTTTTTATAAATATTTAAATTATTTTAAATATTTATTGTATTATTTAGGATAGTTAAAATACAAAAAAGTGTCTGTAATTACAAATTTTATAATGTTTAAAACAGCCATTTTTTTAAATTTATTTACTATTATAAATAATGATGACTTTCTAATTATTAAACATTTAGACAATTTTACTGTATATACAAT
>JABFQC010002082.1:0-17071 GCA_022817085.1 Psilanteris sp. ZL-2020
CTTTAATATAAACAGGGAAATGTATATTGTATGCTATTAAAAACTTATCAAATTGGTTATTTAATTACTATAATATTAGTTTGGTAAAAATTCATATATAATATGAATAATGTAAAGTATATATATTACACATATACCATGACACTAATTCTACTATTCAATAATTAATTATTAATAAAATTTCAAATAACCATATTTTTATTATATAAACAAGACTTAATATATTACTCTATTAAAATTAAATTGAAACTATTTCCATTACGATTACTCAAATTATCTCGCGGTATACACCAAAATTATTTATACTGCATAAATCATAAAAACCTTTTTTCTATTTCTATAATGCATAGTCTAATATGTCATATATTAATATTCATTTTCAATAATATAAAACTATATATATGTGTGTGGTATGTTTTAATCTAATAAACAGACTAAATTAAAAAAATAAATTTGTAATTATAACTATTGTAAATTATAATGATAAATTATTGTAAAAATGGATTAATTAACATATATATATATACCTATTATATAAAACTGTATAATTATTTCTAATTACATTCTCATTTAGTAATATAAGATGTTTTGATAGGTTGAAAAGTATTAAAAGAGATTACTTTTTGCTAGTTTCGGAAATTGAATAAATTTTCATCCAATTCTCAAATGAAAGTACATTTGCGTTTTATACTCTCGTTAAGAAGCTCATCTTCAGGGGCGTCAGATCAAGGTGTACTTTCTCTTACGGCGCCCGAAACTCTAAGCGTGGGAGCCTGTCTCTCCTTCTATGTTCTATCTACGGTAACATCTATCATTATCTTCAAACCTGCTCTATTGCCGCCTTGTAATTCTATAATACACATGGATGCGCACATTGTTACCATTACATTATTCCATTATTCACGTAAAAGCAAAATACTGTATGCATATTTGCAAAAATATAATTAATAGTAAAATGTGTCACAACTGCTTCAACACTTTCATTGTCCTACTTTTCATTATATAATTTATACTAAATACAAATATCCTCTTAAATATAAAACATAAATTAAACAGTGCTAAATTTAATTTTTGCTATAATTAATAATAAATAAATCCTTTTTCCATAACGATATTTGATATCATCGCGTGTGAACACTTATAATAATATTTTATTGATTTGTCACATAATTTATTAAAACATATTTTACAATACGCAATATATTACAAAATCATAGAATGGTATTTTAAAAAAAAAATTGCGTTTAATAATACAACAAAACCGAATTTCTAGTATAAAAACCAATTAAAGCTATATCTCTAGTGTTTTTTATAGCAGTAATATATCATACGAAGACTTCTATTATGAAAAATTTTTTACTTTGATTTATGTTTAAATGATAAATGTAAATTTAATCGAATAATGTAACCGTGTTTGCTAATAAACATAAAATAAATAGTATCGAAATGGCTTATTTCCTACTACGCTTGGAATTTAATTAAAAACTACAACAGAATTTTGTTCTACCTATTGGTTTAATTTTCATTATTGCTTTACGTGCAACTATAACAAAATTCTTATTAAAAGATTTTACGGCATTTAGCCAGGTATGAATAGTAGATATTAGAAACTTGATTGACCAATCATTTTTTATGTTATCGTCATTTAATGCATCTGACGGTAATCCGAAATAACATTTTATAAAACTGAAATATTTATCAAAACATAATTATAACGATTTTATGATTCATATATATTGTACTCTACCGCAACAAAACATATAGGTACATATACTTTTTCACATTATTTTCAGGATGAACATTATTGCATACCGGCAATATAACTTCATTGCACGACCCCGTATCGAAGTGTAAGTACGGTGAAAGTTTATGACTAATATTCTCACGTAAATATATCTATCATTTGAAGATCCCATAGGTTTTATTAAAGAAAAGTATCAATACATTAATTAGTATGCAATATAATTCATCAATTGTGCTTCGTCATACTTTTACAGATGCATTAAATTGGATTAAAAATAGCGTTTCGTGAATTCATTTCCGTGAAAATTTAACGCAATAAAACAAAATTAATGCATCGTTATATACAATTTATATCAATACATTTTTTTAACTTGGCATATTTCGAATTTAAGCTATATATCAACAATTTGATCAATACGCCTAAAATCCAAAACCAAATAAAAATATATGACTTTTATTTTGCAAGAACGTCTCATTTTTAGTAATTCGTTTCATCCTCAAGCACTCTGATAAAACTAACCGAGCAGTGCAAAAAATGTTTAATTAAACGACGAACGGATTGCACAGAATCGAAAGAAACTCTACGAGCTTCTTTTTTAACTTGTTTCGTTCTTTGGTAGGAAAAATTTATTCTTTCCAATATTAAACCCACTTAAATGATTATAAAAAACTGTGGTATTAAAATGTATTTACGAGGTCGATATTTTTTAAATTAGTTTTTTTTTATTATAAAATACAAAACCTTATTTACATTCGGTTTAATCGAATGCCCGAAGAAAGAATTGCATAAAATCATTCATTTAATCCAATATAATATATCAATGTATAAAAATTACGTACTGTGTTTATTTATAGAAAACTATGTTGCAAGTAATTTGATTATTGTATAAATAATTTGTTTCATCAATACGTATAATAATAACATTAAATACTTTCAAGTCGCAATTAATTAGTCATTTATTCGATTTCCGCTAGATTTATAATGTTTACATATTTATATTAAAACAATCAGCGTTAAATCAATGTGCTCGAAATATGTAATCAACATACAATCACGCTGATAATGATCTATGAACGAATTTGACAATCGATTTATAAAATTGATTTTTAAAACCGTCCGAGAGCTTTATAATTCATTATTAAAATTAGATTACACGCACAATAAATTTCACGAGATACATCTCGCTTTGTGAATCGTTTTATTAACGGTATCAACTCGCCGTGCCGTTTTACGTAATCCGTTTTTTTCTTTGTTTCATTACTTTTCATTATCAACGACACATAATATCGCGCAAAAATTATGCAAAGTGCAAATTAAATATGAACCAGACGAAAGAGCGCCCAAGAACTTTCGCCTCGTTCATAATTAACATATAGAAAATGCCATTTAATTAGAACAATCGTCATAATTAAAGTGAAGTGTAAATGAAATTAAAATCGCGGACAAACACAGAAATCTCGACTCTCGCGTGAAAGCGTCCTTGTCTCTTGAACTTAAGTCGCCCGAGTGCGCTCCGAGAGCTGCAGCCGATCGTTCGAAAATTCCAATCGCGATGTTTCCCATAAAGCCCGATATTTCACAAACGATGTAAAACATTGTATATAGTGTGGTACATTTCAAAAAGATTTCACGTCGAATTAAATATTCTCGATGTATTCTTGCGTCAACAATTTCAAAAAACAAACGGTACATGAGCGGTACATTTTTCAAAATGCTTCGTATTCCTGTCGTATCCTTGATACCGATATAATTGACTTCCCAAACATTAATTGTACATTTACATGATCCCGACGCACGGATGTGGAAAGAATAGTCGTGTTCGGTTACAGTTTTGTATAAATAATATTAATATATTATGCATAATCCAAGAACGTACTCTAAAATCACAGGAATATATAATTACAATAAACGGATGATTTATTGTCTACTTTTCATATATACGCGCATAAGTCACGTTGGCATTGCGTTTTCTTTTTACTTTGTCCGTAACAGAAATAAGCGCCAGGGCAGTCAGTGCCAAAACGTGAACATAATTTACAACGACTTCCTCCGTTTTATTCAAAAGTCATTTCCCCGAGTTAACACTTTCATTTGCAACAACAATTCCGAAGTCGGTGCGGTAAAGCTAATAAGTTGTTATGACGGTTTGTCAAATGCGCATTGCCTCTAAATTTACATTGTAAAGAGATTCCTTACCGGAATAGTTAAGTAAAGAAACATTTAACCGCGGAATTTCTTATTAGAGAAATCGTCTATTATATCGATGATGCTTCCTTCAACGAACTTTCATCGATCTTCAACCATGTAGCTGGTGCCTTTCTGCACTTAACAATGATTTCATGGTTATTGTGCTGCTACCAGCTCATGAGAAAGGTGTCAACTTGTCAAAACAAGACGAAGATCAAGACGATGAATTACCCTCAACTGCTCGCCCGGCAACCAATATTGGTGATTGCACCAAACTTTCGCAGTTTGGGTTCAATTACCTTATCGCTTCTATTCGGTCAAATTGAATTTCAACAGTATTTCATAATAGATTTGTCACCCAGAAAAATTGTTTTATTGAAAATAACGGAATTTCTTCTCGTGAAATCGAAATAAAATAAAAGATGAGCATTCCGGTTGAAGTACCACAATGTTTATTGAATTAAGAAAAAACGCGGTTCAGAGTTATAAATGTCGTAAAAATTATTTTTTTCATAAACCGCATATTAATTATTTCAATCTTTTATTTCATTTGAAATTGTGTGTAAAGATAATAAGAGTCAGAAAATTATATGTATATATATTGTTTTGTATTTCAAATTTACTATCGGAAGAAACGTGTAATATGAGAAATATAAATTGATTTATTGAATCGGACGGGTTCAACTAGGTCATTGATATTATCTTAAAATTTAACGTTATTATTATATCTGGTATATATATATGTATGTTGAAAAACAAGCACATTAACTTTAATTTTATTATTTCTAATTATTTACTTTGATCTATCATTTAATGTACATAAATATACATTTAAAAATTTATGTTAATCAAATATAACTTTTTATTTATGCTTTATTTGTAATTTGCAATATTAAAGTGTTAAACAAAATAAGGATATAATTACAATGAAGTCAAAATATAGTTTATCATTTATAAGACAAGATTAATTTTGTTATATTAAATTTAAAAAAAAAAGATAATTAAATCTATATTGATTAAATTAGTCTTCTTATAATATAATTTAAAATGAATAAGAAAATTCAAAAATCGACTATTTTATATTTAACCAAACGATTAATATTATTATTTTACATATATGTCCTCGTAATCTGTTCAAATACATATATCTATTAAGCGAGCATTATTATTTAAGTACTCACATAACGTAAGTGGAATATGAGTAAATTAAACAAAAACATTCACTAATATAAAAATATGTCTAATTATAATTATCTATGTTAGTACAAATAATAATATATAATTTTTGAACATTGTTTAAATAAACGTATAGGTACAAAAACCTGATTATTTTAAAAGTAATAATACATTATTATGAGAAATTTACGAGAAATCGATTATACTAATAGTGTATCATTACAATATTTTTATAGCATAATTAAATTAATTTGAAAAACATTGTTACATTCCTCAATAATGCTACACGTGTGTATTAACATTTTATTCATCAATATAAAAATATTACTACTTTTAAGCAAAATAAAATTCGAATGCATATATCAATAACTTATTATTTCAAAAATTCAACATTAAAAGACATAAATACTGTCTTGTGCGTAAAATATTTTTCTGTACGTACACGTGTTTTAAATTAATATTCAATTCGAAAAAGATTGATTTGATTACGTTGATTTATTAGTATATACGTACATGAAAATGTAATTTTTATGCGGATAACATGGCTAAAAATAAAACGTTTATTCGTTTTGAACGACTTTTCCATAAATACGTATCATTCAATGGAACCATGACACACTGCCTAAGGCCCTTTCACGACCCACATTAACGTGTTATTCAAATACATCGAAAGATTCGAGGCTCTTCAAATTTGGTGAGATGCTTTTGCAAACAGTATGAACCGCACAACAGCACCCTTCAAATAATTTAAGCAAACTGAATTTAATGAAGATAATGATATTCGGTTTATATTTATGAATGCAATTTAATAAAAATTAATTCATCTTAAAATATTGTCGTATCAATTCAAAAATAACATCATATACATATGATTTATGAAAATTTAAAATATATTTCACGATATCCTAGACGTATATACTTTGAAATTAAATTTAAATAACAGTTCCCCTTACCGAAAATACTCTCAACGTTTAACATAAATACTCAACTTGAACATCATTTCGTACGCTCAAGTTGAGTATTATATTGATTATTTCTATAATATATAGATAAATATTGAACATTTTTATAATTAAATGGTTTATATAAAATTGTATTACAATTTATAGATTAGTTCAAAAGTAAAAATAACAGTCAATATATAATACTCAACTTGAGCATACGAAATGATGCTTAAGTTGAGTACTTATGTTAAATATTGAGAGTATTTTCGATAAGGGTCGTATTAATAAAAGCTAAGATAATGTTTATAATTTACATGTAATATTGTTGCTCATTATTTATATACGACAATATGTTAATAATAATATAAGACTTGAATGCAGATGGCTTATTTTGTTGTAACATTTTCATATAATATATTGTATCTTGTTTTCTCGTACTATTTGTTTTATATACTAACAGCGAAGTATGATAAAATAATTATACAATATGCATTAAATAAGTTTCTTAGTGTTTGTTACAATTTGATTGTCGAAGTAAAAATAATAATTAAATAAAACCTTTAAAAATCATTTTATAGAATTTACATATTATTAAAACTTTTTCTCCGAACAAGTTTCATTATTGTTACAATACAACTTTATTTTCAGACAAACCAGTTTTAAAATTAAAACTATACCATAATTGACCATTTAAGAATAATTATGTAATATTAAAACAAACAGTATAAATATTCCAATTAATTTAATAATGAAAAAAATGTTTGTAAAATATAACATTTTATAATTAAGAATTATAATTCGTTTTTAAATATTATTTTGTATAACATTGATGTTTAAAGTGGATTTGAAAGTTACAAGTTTTATTAATTTAATTTAAATAACTCAATAATCCAATTTTCTGGGAAATATTATAGTTAATCTTTTATTGCATTAATCACACATATTAAAAATCTTTGATGGCAAATATAAATAAATAGTGTGTATTAAAAATCTATTAATAATATAAATTTATAATTCATTATTTATCTGTATTATATATGATTCTAATATACGAAGTATAATATTAACGATTTATATAGTCCTTATATATATATATTTAAAAACATTGTAAAGTTCCTTAACATGAATAAGTGAGAAACTAACTATAATCATATATATATATGTACATTTCGATAATCCCTAATTAACATTATTAAAGAATTAATTTTAACGCCCTATTATAATAATAATGAAACGAGTAGTTTAATGAATATGTCCAAATGCTTCAATTAAATCGTTACATAATTTACAATTATATGACAAGTATTTCCGTATTGTTAAATTAGAAATATATGTATAAAACTGAAAATGTTCAAATTGACTAACTTCCTTAGGTATGCATGGAATTTGACAAAAACCACTTTTCCATAATTAATATTCCGTTTCAAATACCGCTTTTTACTCTTTTTCTGACTCCACAAAAAATCGTAACCATATACTTTTACTGAATATTTCAAAATTTCTCGAAATTTTTTAACTTAAGAGCAGTAAATTGGGATAATAACGTATTTTTTTCGAACCGCTTTACTGAAATATATATAAATCACAAGTACAATGCAAATTTGTATCCGATGTATAGATTGTATAACCCAAAAAATAAATATATACAGAATATTATCGTTTTACTCGTAAAGATTATTCACAACTTTTTGCCAAAAAAAAGATTATTCTCGCTTTCTTTAAAATTGCGTGAAACCATAATAATCCGCATACGCGGTCTTAATATTTTACACGTTATTATTGGAGAAATCACACGTTATCAATTAATTGTTTGAACGTGGAGTAGTTTTCTCCAGAAGAATCAATCATTATTTAAACTATGACATCTTTCATTTTATTCTCTATCTTTACATTTCTTCGGTCGAAATATCGGTGTTGATTTGTGAATGAAAAAGTACCGACAATCGATTGAAAGTTCCAATACGTGTGTTGCTTGTAAGCGTGTAGCACATGTTCGGTACATTGCGTGTGACCAGAAACTTGACCAAACGCAAAGACAATCCGGATTCCTTTGGTCTTTCCGTTATACTCAGAGATCGTTGAAGCGTGAAATCGGATTCGTTGGTGCTTTTACGAGATCAATGTTCAGCAACGCGTGTGCGTCGATCAATGGCACTGTCAGACGTGACTCGTTTAATTTTTACAATATGCGTTTGAGCTCGTAATCATGAGAAGCACTTTATTTACGAAACCCTTTAAATCTACCTCACGCCAATTGCGGAGTGCAATTTTAACGTGGAAATACGCGTCATTCATTTATAACTACCGCCTCCGTAATGACGAAATAAAAGCGTGTATTGGTTCATTTATTTTACATCTAATAATTCATATCAATTAATTTAATTACATTATGCTAAAACAAATAACAAAAGTTCGATTTTTAAATCATCTAATAAATAATTTAAGCGTTATTTATAGTAATTTAATTGTATTTGTAGTATTTTAAGCGTTAATTTGTACTTTAAAAATGATATACCACCACACGCAGAAAATTGTTGCGTTCAAAATTACTGAAAGTTTAATAAATATTATTAAAAACGCAGTAACTCACGGATAAAACAAAATTTCAGGTAAAAATTACCGAACTTTTCCGTAAACATCGACGAATGTTTATAAATATACACGGATATTTCATCAATGTTTATAGTTGAAGCTCGGTATTTTCTGACTGAATCTTTGTTTTGTCAATAATAATATTTACTGAACTTCTTTTGGGTGCACGAAACACAATTATTTCTTATATTATACTAAGCCGTATTATTAACGATTAGACCAAAAAATTACTTGAATGTTTTTAATTAAATTAAAATATCCACGTATGATAATTAAAAACAGCATTCGTAAAAGATAATTGTTAATGCAATTCGTACGGAAAGAGTGCGTTACAAAAAGGCAGTAGTTTGCTATGAAATTGTCGCATTATGTTGCAGTATCAAACTAATAAGTTCGTATGCGTGAAATTTTATTTGAATATATAATTTCAAAAAGTAAACAAATTATATTTCCGTCGTGCGTAATTTAGATCGCTTTTCGTGTACACGCCATCATCTGACGGCACAAATTTGTACAACAAAAGCATATTACGATAAATGACATTCCATCTACAAATTTATTTATAAACATTTTTTCGCGGTTGAACATTTATTACATTTAATTTCACCGGAACTGACTGTTGCACAGAAATGTTTAAATCGCCATTTTAGAAGCTTGCGTATTATCCTTTTAATTAACAGTTACTCTCAACTCTCACTGATGCAATTATTACTGCGTCTATTATATCTTCGAGAATCTAGCTTCGTTTATCCGTATCACAGTTTTCGAGATGAAACTCAACTTGCGGTTAACTATGAACGCTCCGCAATCGTTGTTCACCTTGTCACACCTACGTAAATCGCTTTATGAGAATAATCTACAAAGAAAAGTCCCAATTACGTAATGAACGATAAAATTCGATGTCGCGGCTCACTTTGCGTCATCCGACTTCACCATTTATTATTTTATTTTCTTTTCTTCTTTAAATATGACACGTACTTAACACCTTTTAAAATACAGCAATAATAAGACAAGCGTATATTAGATGCGCGCCGCAGAAATAAATCTAACAATCGCACCAATCTTCATTCTTGCAATGTATCACTGCTTTATTCGTTTCGTATAACAAAAACTTAATGGTTTATTTTGTTTTGCAATGTTCTGTACATATAGGGTGGTAGCTGTATATACTTAATGCAAGTGCTGAAATTGCATATTTTTATGTTCCGCAATAGATTGACGCTGTATAGCATTTTATATTTTCTTTTGAATTATTCGCATTGCGAACAATTCACTATTAAAACAAAAGTGTCTTGAAATTAGACGTTTTTATGAAAACGATATAAATCGTTTTTAATAATCGGACACTATTAATGTTTTTTTCTGTCGTTTATTATATTAGCTATTTTTGTAGTGAAAATTTATTATCCTGATAATTTGCAAGTACCAATGCAATGAAAAGGCTATATTAATGAAATCATATGTTCAATTATGAATAAATACTAAATATACGAATTTTATTTTGATAATCAAACAAAATGTATAAAATGAGATTTAATGCAGACAAAACCAACAGTAAATTTGATTCGTATTAGATCTTAACATAATAATAACATAAATGAAAATGAAGAAGTGCGTATTATTAGAATTAAAAAAATTAAAGATAAAAGAAACTTGTTAAATTAAAATTAAAATTAAATAATTTAAATAAAATTCGACATTGTTTTATAATAGTATATAATAATAATAATGATCATTTTTCAATTTAATACCAAACACACGCAACTTTTGTATCTTTATGCATAAAAAAATGTCTAACCTGTTCAAAGATATTAGATACGTTCTATCATAATTAGTAATTAGCTTATAATTGCATTTACCTGCTTATACTTAAAAACAATTTAGTTGTCAATAAAAATGTACTAATGATTATAATACACTTTTGTAAATAATATTAATTTGCCCGTTACTTAATATATATATATATATTATATATACATATATATACTATCAATAATAAATCTTGAACACATTTTATTTCATTATTAAATGTTACGTTTTATGTAATTCACATTTGTTATGAACAAATATTTATGTAACAACGCTTTTCTTAATACCATACGTACTATTTACTTTTACACTATTATCTTGTCTTGCCATAAAATCAACAAATAAAAAAAAAGATTATCTAACTTAAACTTAATCAATTAATAATGATTCTGGTCAAATATGAATGAGTTACATAGCTTTTTCTCTACAAAGTAATTAAACTAATATTTTTTTAACTAACCATTTAATTTTAAGATATAGTTTTTGTTTTACTTTTCGATGGTGTTGAGTAATGAAGTAGGAGTTCTAAGTTATACGTAAATAACACCACATTATCTGGATATACTATCTTCTCCTGTCACAAACGTACAACCAAATGTGATGAAAGAAAAGAGTGATACTCTCCATGAACGGGTAAAATAAAGATAAAACAATCTCTAATCATTCAAACCCAACGCACGAACGACGATTGATGACTTTGTACAATTAATGTGGAATATAAAAAAACATTGGTAAAACAAAAAATGGCATTTCAAATTTCGAATATCAATCACTTTTGCTATTCAAATCTTACTCGGTTTACTAATACTACAGTCAAACAATAAAAATTAATACATGCTAATGTATGCGTACATTGGATAAAAAAATGTGTTTCGATAATTGACTGCACTTACCGTGATATTCTAAAGTTTATTAAACCTCAATTTGATACGATCAAAAGAAGCCTCAGAGTTGTTGGCATAAATTTTGAACGTTTTAATCCACAAATCTGCGCGGATTTATATGTTTGTCTTTACAGTTACGCGACGAATTTAATTGCGGTACATACAAATAAAGTTACGAAAAAATAATTGTACATTTGACACAAAGGTATCATTTTCGAAGTATATTCTTTTGTTATGCAACCTTTGAGCGATGGAAAAACAGTGCAGCAAAGCAATAAAACCATATAAAAACAAGTATATTAGGAAATGCGGGTAATAAGTAAAATTTCGTTACCCTCAAAATTAATTGTCTCTTCCAAAGTTACTGAGTCATTGGTAATATTTCAAGTTTTACGGTCCAGAGAAAGTGGCTGTTCCCAAGTCAATCTATAACTCTCATCGCACATCCACGTTGTTTGCTATTCGTTTCGGACCTCTTCAATTTCCAAGGACTACTCTTTACGTAACTCGTTCCGCGTTCAACTCGTCCCCGGATGTTATACACCGTATTGGTCACTTCTTTTAGTAAGACAACGCTATCGAAGAATACTTTCTAACAGAAGGACTTTTGTTTCTACTGAAATTTTTCGAACAGAACCTTTCAATTCGCTTCAAAAGTGGATACCAAATTACGATTTTATGTCAAAATGATAGGGACACATTTTTTCCAAAGAGTTGTGCAACTGACGGAATGGTAAAAACGGACGATCGTAAAATTGAGTGAATGAACTTGAAACTAATGATGCTTCGAGTATAATAATCATGATTAAATCTTTATGGGTGTTCGTCTTGTATTGAAATTATATACCTCAGCAGACTGTTTAATTAACGTATGAATTATCCCGAGTCAAAAGTTTGGAATTTTGAGCCCAATATATTCCTACTCTTTTCCTCTTAGAAAATATAATATTACATATGTTCAAAAAGAATGAAGCTTTTGTGAAATAAATAAATTTCAAATATTGCAATATTTAATTTTTAAATAGATTAAAATACAAATTTGTACAGTTTATTCGGATTTCAGTGTGATCGGTTTCATAGAAATTGTATCGTAGAATAACATTTTTATATATAAATTGATAAAAACGCATGTTATGTGATATTATATATTGTTACTGTTATTGATTGAAATATAAATAAAGCGAGAAATTTTATTTACAATCGTATTATATTATTCATATGTTAGCTTCATATTTCTAAACTAAATGATTTGTAATAAAAAATTAGTAATAGTTATAATACAACTTGCAAATTCATATAAAATTAAAAATACATACACATACAAATATAAAGGTTGCTTTAAATTTAAAAACAAAACCACAGATTATATTCTGGCAGTATTAACATTAGCACACTAATTTTCATTTCAACAAAAATAATATTCATTTTAAAAATTGTTGGATATAATAATAATGTAACATTTAATAATAATGACCAATTTCAATAGTAAATAGCTTGGAATATTAGATTGATTTTATTTAAATTAAAGCACAATTTTCAGCAAACATGTAAGTATACATGCATGATCACATTAAACATTAAAGTATGTAGTATGTAATAAAACAAGTAACATATTGTAAGACACAAAATATAATAATAATATAAAGAAGAATATCGCTTTATTTTGGTTTAAATACTTTAAATATAAATATTTAAATATATTTAAATATAAATATTTAAAGTATTAGGATATAAAAATGTATAATAGCTACAGCATAAATATATTATTGTATATTTCTAAATTTAGACGTTATTTGTATTTATATATTTATATATAAATAATTTATACAAATATATAAATTTACTATCAAAACGTACCGACAAACTTTTATAATATATTCAATGTAAGTGATACAAGAAATTAGAAACTTATTCTTTCGTGTACAACAATAAATTAATTTTAGTCATTAATATATTGTCAACTGATAAGAAATTATACGTACAAATTTTAATGTACCGAAATATATATATATATATATATATAGTAATTACAAGAGTTACAGAAACGACCCCAAGGAGACATTAAATATTCGCTACGAAATGTACACGAAGAGAATTTTCCACGGTTATTTACTAACTAAAATTACAAATGCACGATATACGAAAATAAGAAAAACCATTCTTTTATCTTAATATGTTTATTATTTTTGTAAAAACATTTCGTATAAGTTTTATCAACCAGTTAATATATTGTGTAATAAATTAGGTATACCCTATCGAATAATAGTTTAAATTAGCAAATATCTACAATTTCCCTTTTTTCTTATAAGGATAATAATTTTATTATTATACACAAGACTAGACGTTTTCTGAAATTGCACAAATGTCCATATTTCAATAAATTATGATTATTGCGGCTAGTTTGTGAAAAGGAAAGTATAATTATTGAAGATGAACTTAACTGTAAAAAGTGTTCCGTTCTTTTCCTTAGTAATTAATAACTTTTATAATCTTTAATATTTTTAATAAATTGTAAACTATTTGAAGTAATATTAGTTGTTAAAATGAATTATTTTAATTTATTTTTGTTCATACAATTTGTAGACAAATATTATATTACATACACAGAATTACGTTATGTTACATACACAAAAAAGTATATAAAATAATAACTGAGGAAAAATTTATTTTAACAATTCTGGAATAAAGTTAAAAAATAATCGTTTCCGTTTAAACCAATAAATAAATAAGTAATTCAATATATCATTTCTGATTGAGTAACAGTGTTTTTAAAAAACTTTTTTGTAATTGTTCGAAATAATTAAATTGCAAATAATGCTCGGTATGAATTTATAATTTTAACGATCCTCTGATTACCTTGTTAAATAAATTTTACGTTTTAATTATTTACAACTATCATTACAAATCCGCAATTACTAAACTATAAACGAAAGGCTGCAAGTAATTTAACTCATTCACGGATTGCATTCACAATATTGATTCGTTACACAAATGTCACAACCGGCAAAGATGTTCAAATGTATTCTTAACGATTCATTTGCGGAGTCATCGCATTGAAATTTTGCGAAAACTTGTAAACCAAAAGTTCTACAGTCGAAATTAATTTCTCGACAGGAATGATTTTTTTGTAGGGTTAAACTTGATGAATGTGGAGTATTTCACTTGAGCATGTATTCTTCTGAGTTCGCACATCACATTTTTTATCTAGAAGCTGAGATACCAAAGATTCCTTTAGAGATTGCGGGCGCAATCTCTACTGATGTTGCAGTAGTGACGAACGAACCTCCGTCAGACTTTTACTTCCCTCGGCTCTAAGATCCGCTCTTACTGACGTTTCTTCTATGTTTCTCAAGCTCCTGTCGCAAGCTGGATCCTCTCTTCTCTGTTCTTCTCTGCTCTTCTCTTCTCTTCTCTTCTGCTTTATCTTATCTTACGTTACCTGCTCGTCTTGCCCATTTCGAGGTATCTCCGAGCTGTCGGATAAGATTTCCCGAAAAGCGAATGACACCCGAAAACACGATACTTTGCCATACCATGCTTTGTCCGTTTTTTATTCGCAGCCAGTTTTTGGATCCAGGAATTCTTCTTTTCAACGTTAAACGTGAAATTAAATACGGAATTTTCGCGCAATTCTCAACAAGCCGTATCTAACGATTCAACTGTAGAAATGCAATTTGGTTTTAATTTTAAGAACGGGGTATTACTCGTTTGCGTTATTTTTAACGCAATTTTAATTTGAATATGAATCAAGGGATGCGCACAAAATGGGCGAGAAAAAAAGGTGAATCCATTTTGAGCGAAGATTTAACGGGTATCGGTGTATTACAAATCACTCTTTTAATATGTTATTATCCATCTTATTAGTAATACGTAAATAAGACCATTAAATTATATTATGAAATAAAAAATATAATAAAATATTTAATTATCTTATTTCCGTCTTTATCCATGCCAGTGGAAGCTCAAGAATGGAGATTGGCATTTCAGAAATAAAGTTACTGGAAAGTAATATGTGCTCGATTAACATATTTTTGGGCAAGAATTTACGGAGATGACTCGTTTTCTCATTTCCAATGAAAGTTGAGATTGGTATGTGTGTCATCTTTTCATTCAATTTTCTAAAAATATAATTGTTTGTATTTGACATTTCTATCAAATTAAATCAACCTTTATACGTAGCGAGTTCGGTAGATATATTTATGTAACCAAACTAAAGCTTATTTTAACTTGTAAATAAACAAACTCCAAATAAAATAATTGTGCTCATTCGTACAATATCGAAGCGTCGTGACAATTTTCTTACGCATAAAATAGCTATATAACTGGCATGAATTCAAATAAATCGTCGATGTTTAATCGGAAGCAAATATAAATCAGACAAAATATAAATGATTTAATATTCGTATTCCAGTGGCTTGAGGCGACTGGAGCTCGAAATATTTTTATGTCAACTTTTAACGAACTTTCTATATTTTTACGAACAATATCGGTGCATATACATATACTTTCGTTCGTCTTTACTCTAAAATGTTATATAATTACATGCTATCAGTAACCGAAGCAAAATTACCGATTTACGAAAGGTTTTACTTCGGGATGTGCTCCACATTTCGAAGAGTTTCCTTTTTAAACCGGTAACACTAATTACCGACGTGAAAATGATTGCTGAGTGACTTTTGACTCCGTCAATCTGATCCACGGCGATCAGAATTGTAAAAAATAAGAGCTGTCGAAGGATGATCGTGATACAGTGTAGTCGTATTTCAAGGTCAGAAGCACCTGCCACACCTCGGAATCCTTTTCTTTCATCTCAATGAAATGTGAAAGTGAATGGCTTATAACCCCGAAACAGGATCTTTTCGTACTTTCAACCGAGGCATTTAATCGTATGATTTTTATCCGACACATTAGTCCTCCTATTATATATCTGTATATTTTAAATCATATTAAAATTCGTGTCTAAACTGATGAAATACCGTTTAAAATTGATGCATTAATTGGGTTGAAATCCAAACTGTTTTTATGACATGTATTAGTGACACTTGAATCTTGTTCTTCGATGCATTATCATTTCTCTTTCTGCCGCGAGCATCTTACTTTCATGGGTCGTCCTACATTCGACCCACTTGCAATTTCTCGTTCCTGGTTCGGTAAACCCGCAACGAGATACGATTTGCATAAATTTTACAGCTGCATCCCACGATCAGTATAATGCTAGCGTTGCAGCTATCACACTTTGAAATAATGTAATATATTGCGCAAAATAAAGATGATTTTCATCAACAGAATTGGATTTAAAACCATGCTGGTGCTAATAGAACAATAGCCGTTTATTATCTTAATACACGTTTAACGATGGATATTTTAAATCACATTTTTAATAACGAATTTGAGGCATCGAGAGTACAAATATTTAGATTTTTACCACATAAAAGCACGGAAAAAAAATTTCAGTTTAAAACAACATTTTTAGTATTTGATTCTACATTAAGCATAAAGTTAACCTGTAAATGTTATATTTACAGTAAAGTCAATGCTCCTGCTTAAATTTTGAATTAAAAGTATTCACATGTTGAATCAACATTAAAATGATGAGTTACACAGAAATTTTCAAAAGACATACTTATTATTAATAATTATGTTACAGAAATAATATATATTAATAAATAATACGATTGGAAATGAAATACAATTTTCAAAACTAAAAAGAAATCAACAATTTAAAACATTCTGCC
>JABFQC010002083.1:0-17070 GCA_022817085.1 Psilanteris sp. ZL-2020
GTGTAGGAATATAGAATATAGAAATACATCTAAATAGGATTTGGGAAATAATCGATAATATGATTTTATTTTAAAACGTTAGTAATAATCATTCTAAATTAATTCTTAATTTGTTTCATCTCATGTATGTGCGTTCTTGTAAAAATTTTGTTGAAAATATTTATTAACATACTTACATAACATAATCATTACTTACAAAATTATATATTATATATTATTTACGAATTACATAAATAAATACACGGTATATAATTATGTCTAACATTGTTAGTTTGGGCATCTAGTTATCCTGGATAAAATTGTTTGCAAACAAATGTGGAATTGACAGGGATGCTCCCCTTATTCTTTAAAATTTAATAACTCACGTACAATTTAACAAAATCCTCGAAATGTTATTTAAGAAACTGTCTTCGAATTTCTCTCTACACGAAGAAAACGTTTTATCAAAAAATACTATATTTACTTCTATACGTAGGATGAGGCTTTTAAAAATGAAAATACTTTGTTTTCTTTATTACTGTATAGATTACTATATAATATAGTAATTTTTGATTAACCGTTTTCTCCGTGTAGTCTGTAAAATTTAAGTTATGTAAATAAGAAGCAAAATGTTTTGCTATCATCAAACTTGGCGTTAAATGAACAAATGTATAATTTTATAGTAATAAGTCTATGAAAAATATATTTATGAGAAATATACTATTCTTCTTTAATAAAAGATAATTATTTGAATGAAGTAAAAACTCGTCGTTGACATTACATTATTCAAATGTGTAAACTTCTTTGGACATTAATACAGTTTTATTAATATGGTTAAAAGTATACAATTTTTTAAAAATTTAGTACACAATTCACGTCATTTTTAAATATCTGTTCAGTTATTTGTCAATTTTACGCATGTTATGTTGCGGTGGTAGTGCACAAAGTTTATGTCTTTTAGTGGTTTATTTTATGGTTATATGCATGAAACTCTTTGGTTTTGAGGGCTTCGTGTGATAATATTATTACGTCTAGAGAAGGTTTAAAAATTGTTTATGTAATTTATTAATTTTTGTGGTATTTTTTTTATATTTTAGTCATGCTAAAGGTTAAAACCACGAACCACCATTTTTAATATTATTAAACAATGAAATAAACTGCAATATGACAATTCGTTCGAATATTTTACTTTACAAAGAACGATTATATTTATAATTCGAATGCTCTGAATTCCAATTATTTTTTATACCATTTATCATACAGGTCATTACTTTATTTATGATATATGGATGCGTGTCACATATACATTATAAATTCTGATAGTTGTATTATTTATATATGTGATACATTAATTAAAATGATATGCTTTAATTAAATTAATAATATGCAATCCGCATATAATTAATTTGTACCAATTTTTGTTTTTTAACAAGGGCATTTCGTAAAAACTGATACAAATACAATAATGGATCATTTAATTATTGTTATATATATACTTGTATTAATATTATTTTATTTAGTTTTAAACAATTGCGAACGATTTAATTATTTGAATACATTTAACTTACAATTAGTGAAACTTAAAAGTCGAATGAATTTTAAGTCTAAACTTTGCATAGTTCTACTTTTTTTTCTTAAAACACAACGTGACTGTCTTTTAAACATTAATTTTATTGAGATCGTACGTTGTGAGTGCCGAATACGAATCAATGAAGATTGCCAATCTCCAACTTTCAATTATCCACAATCCACAATATTTAAACTATTACTTATATTTAGAATCAACTAAGGTCTCTATTTTCTGTATTGAGTTCCAATTTAAATAGAATATTTATATTTATATATATTTATTCTCTAAATATTTGAGTTCCAAATATATAGAGAATAAATAATTTTGTATGAAATTAATTTCAAGTTTAAAATTTTAATTTAATGTTTTTTTTAAATAGTGTTTCAATATTGTTTTAATATTTATTAAAAAATATCGAATGGAAACGTACCGAGTTTTTTACTAAAACTTTATATGTAACAAAAGTTGTTAAAATATTCATTTATATATTGTATTTTAGTTTTCGGTTTTATATTTTTTTCAGTTTGATGTATAATTAATTACATTCGATATTTAATATCGATTTAGTTTTAATGCTTTAAATTTCTTATGATCCAAGTGAACTCTACTTCCAACGAATACAAGATTTCATTTGTACCGAATTCCGAATTTTTTTTATTAGACATAATAAATCTTATTTTAACATAATATTTATATATTTTGTCACTATAAATTCTACGTGTAAAATAACTTTTTACTTTTTTTGAAATGAGGTTTAATTAAAATATTTTGATTATTAGTTCAAAAACGTTTCTAACATATAAAGAATTCGAATTGAATAGAAATATTGAAACTAATTTTTAATTATTTTAAGAATAAATAATTGTCTAAAACGATTGTCATTGTTTAAATTATTCCGAACTATATTATTTTACTTATAATTTATAAATTTGATAAACAGTCATTTTTAATAATAACAAATTATGACTAAATAACTAATTAATTTGTTATAGCCATACGAACACATGTTATATATTTATTAATAAAAGGTATATATGTGAATTATATTTATTTATATATGTGTGCGTGTGTTTCCAATTTCCAAACCTATATTCTTTTAATTAGAGAAAAAAACCTCATCTATTCTTTGCCATGTGTTTCTTAGATGGTGATATTATATGATGTAAAAGTTCTTTATAGTATATAAAACACTGAGATTTCAAATGTTTCAAATACACAACATAACTTATCTTTCCAGCTTATTAAGAGCATTTAACGTACGTTTTTTAACAAGTTCTGCAATCTCCACAACACAGAATTTGATCTTACAACTTTTCTTGGAAAAACGTTTCACTGAATCAACATCTAAATTCCAACTCAAAACGTGCTCCAAACTACCTAAACAATAATTCAAAAATTAATTTTAAGGTACGAATCTATAAATGTTGACATTTAATTTATTTTACTAATGCCTAAATAAAAAAAAGTAATAATACATGTAGTCATATTAATACACGAGCGATACATGAAAATATGATCAACAAATACATGCGTGTCATTAGTACCAACCCAGTTTACATTAATAGAGAAAAATAATATTCTAAGAATTACTACATAAATAGTAAAAGTAACATGTTACTAATAAAAAATTATATTATCAAATTATATAATACAATGTCTTCAATTAATAATTTATTCAGTTAAACATTTGTTTCCAAAAATAGTCTATATATAATTCGGAGTAACCAATCTTTATTCTGAAAATTAATATTTTATGACTATTTCTTTAAATAAATAATATTAATGATCTAAAGTTGCTACTTTGAAAAGCAATATCAAATCAACGTTACCAAAAAAAAAATAATAATAATTCAAAAAAATTTACCAAAGTAAACAATAAAATTAAGATAACTATATATGACGTAACATATATATTATGAATACAAAAACTTCTAAAAAAAATTGTCAAAAATCTCCAACTAGGTTTATATTTTCTTATTATATATTTCATTCTGCAACGAATCTAGTTTGATCAAATCCGCAGTGAAACATTGTTTTCCGCGCACTTCAAACAACTTAACAAAACATTATCCACACAAATAACAAACCAAAAACCGACGAAAGCGCAATTGTTTCCAAAATAATAAATACTACTTATAGAACGGGCAACAAAAATACACGAAACTAGACTGGAAGGTCTAGAAGCTCGTTGCAAAGCGCGTTATTCAAAACACAATCACCCTCATTTAAATTCATAACAATCCCGCTCACTCTAATACACTCATACACCCAACAAACATCTTACATTAGCGCACCACAATCTCCACTTCCACGTTTGATAATAATAAATACAAAACAACCAAGCGATTTTTCAATTCCATTAAACACCTCCATCCTCCCGGACAGTTACACTTCGTTTCATTCGAGCCGCTCCAAAATGACCGACACCATGGCAACACTCGCAGCACGGCACTTCCACCGTAAAAAGCGAAAGTTAAACGATGCTGAAAAGATAAATTTAATTAACGATAATGGCATGCGTTAATGCAATGTTTATTAACGCACAACGAAGAAGGAAAAAATGCGCCGATCAATCTGAGCTTGATCCACGCCCGACCGCGATGCGAACACGAAAATAATTCCGTTTCCGCGCCATACCCCGCCGGGCCTTCATTGATCATAATCGTGAATTCGCCGATTACTATTATGCATAAACATAAATAAGAGGAAGCGCAGAGCGCGTTTTTTCAGATGGCGCAATTGTGCGCGCGTCTTTCTCCGCGGCGCTCTTAATTGCAACCTCTTCGGGATCACTATCATCATCATCAACCGAATCGTCTAGCGTGATCGCCTAGGCGAAACGAAAATACGCACCGAGCGTGTGCTACTCGTGCGGTCGAGACGGATGCGAATATCAAAATGCAGAAGGGGAACGGTTGTCAGAGACCAATCGTAGCGATTCCACTTTGCGCGCGCAAGGTGCGCTCTAGCAGCGCGTCGTCAGTCGATCGTCGCTAGACCTAGCTAGCACCACGACCTTTTATAACGTCTCGCGTATCCTCTCGTTTCGGGTGTAAATTTTCGCGACCGCTAACAGAACGCATCCACGCAGAGTCCGGCGAATCAGCGAGCCAGCCGCAAGCAAGTCAGTCGCAGTTTGATCGGTGATCGGACGGCCGGTGCGTCGCGGATAATTCGGATTCGAAAAGCGAGCGGAGATGAGCACGCCGGTGAAAAAAGTACCGATACACTTGCAGGTACGGAAGCGCAGAGCTATGTTATTAATAACGAACGATCGGTTCGCGGTACGAAAACTAGGATGCTTGGAGGAGTCGCGGCCTTGCCGGTCATTTTTTCGCATTTGCATAAAACCAGTCCGATTCCTTATACCGAGTGGGTGAAACGGATGACATCAAAAGCTAGTCACGATCTTGGAATTGTTACAGTCGTGGGAACCGATCTTTCGATCTGAATAAAAAGAAAAGAAAAACGACTAAAAATGCGTAGGAAAAGTGTACAGGGATTGTTTTGGTTTTTGTATTTATCCGATTTTCGAAAGGTCCGGTGATAATCGGTATAAATAGGTAGGATCCGTTGGTTTTGTGCGACGAAGTGGGTGAAATTCGGCTGAAATATATTGCCTCGAGCTCGCCGCATTCGGAGGAACGAGCGTGGACCATTTGGGAACTATTCCGTTTGAGCGTAGGAAAAAATCAATCCGTCAATAAAGCGTGGCATGGTGTGTATGTGGAACGAATCACGAGCCCGTAAAGGGAGCACACCCACAATTACCATAAAACCTGCTAAGTGAATTCGAAGCAAAAAGATGTAGGGTGTATCTAAATATAAACGTCGGATCAACCACATTATACCGTCGTTGACCTAAAAATTGTCTTCTGCCATTGTCGAAAGCCGTGTGCCGAGCGGAAAATTTTCCAATTGCCGTCGCCGAGGGGGGGTCTTTGTGAATTAATTTCGGCCCGACCTAGAGAAAGCGATTAATAACGTTCGTCCGCGTTGGCGGAGGCGCAACGAACCGCTGACACTCGGAGTCGTTGGGCCCGACCGGTCCCCGGCTTCGTGCCGCGAAACTACCCGGCCACGCGTGCGAACGCTCGCGGGTCAATCGGAGTTACGCAAGAATAACGATCGGCCGAACGAAGTGCGCTTTCGGTATGCACCGGCGGCACGTTCCGCGGGGTATTTATATCGGGTCGGTCGCGTGATAAACGGGACATTGGAAGCGGGCGGAAAGCGCGTTGGCGTTAATTAAACGAAATATCAGTCGGGCAACGAGTCGGAGATTCCGTTTGGCCGCTCGTATCTCGGGAGGTCGCGCCGCGATAACATTAAGACCGACACCTAATTTGCGGGGTCGGCGTCGCCGGCTACGGCGGGTCGCGAACAAGTGGCGAAAAATCGATAGTTCGTCGACACGATGTATAGACAACGAGACGTCTTTCGGCGTATAATGTCACGCGCGGCCGTTGTGATAAACAACGAGCAACGACGGTGTCAAAGGTTTTGGCTTCTTTTTTCTGCCGTTTTTTACGCCTTTTGGCGTTCCTCGCGAGACGGGTCAAGCGTACATTTGTGCTTTGCGAGAACTGCGTAAACACGTGATGGTACATTGGACCGCGGTGTTTAAACAAATCGAATGGCGCTCGCAGACACACCCTGCAAGATCAATCGCGAGTAACATTCAACGCAATTTCATGATGATGTAACCGATCGCAATCGGGGCACCATGCGTTTCGCGTGAAACCGATTTACAAAGGCTTTCGGGATTCGCGCGCTCGCGTAACCGTGATACGCAGGCTTTGGCGTCAAGTTCGAGGAATATGAATGAAATTGGAATTGATTTTAATGTATGAATGCTTTTCGTTATTGATTTGAATTTGTATCGCAACCATTGCGTTGCGTTTGTAATTGTTTCAACGCGCGATTTTGAGTCAGACGCGCACGTATCGAAGGGGCAGATTTTCTATCGATCGGCGCGGGGATTTGGAAATTTGCGAAAATAAAACCGAGTATTAATTAACCTTAAAGTTAGGTTTAAAATCGAATCAAAGGCGTTTTTATGTTTCGTCCAAAACGCGTTACTTCGTTTTACTCCATATTTGTATTCTCTAACGACGCGCGTACAAACCGATCCCTAATCAATAGCGCCGAACATCTTAATCGAATCAAACGTCATGATTCGTGTTCGATTTCGCGACGCAAAAAGATAATTGCAATAGCAGATGAATATAAAGTTGCCAATAAATTACGACGGATAAGGTTTAAAAATAACCGATATCGCGTACAGGTGTGATCGCGAGTTTATCGTCCGAGTGGGACTAGTTTGTGAACGCGAACTAGACCGTGTACGGTTGATAAAAGATCTCCATTTTTTTCCTCTTTCCTTCTCTGCTCGCATCTGTTTTTCACACAATCGTGGTAAATACGGCCAGCGAATGCGCGTGCGCGTTATTATGCGCGTCGTCCGTCAGATCTTTAAATAACAATACTCGTTCCATTATCGCGCCGCGTTATTCAAAAATGCTCGTATTATAACATATATAATGACATGTGCCCACATGCGTGTTGCATTCCGACACAGATATCCGCACGTTTTTAAATTATATGCATTTTGTGTGGCTGCCATAGTTTGTTTGATTTGGGTCGTGAGAAAAATTGCCTCGTTATTATATATATATATATATATTGTTTTTGATACACTGACGTTCCGAGCAGATATGCATTTAACGTTATCCGCAAAATTATGAATTCACCTTATTACGTTAACGTTAAGTGGCGTTAACAGTTATAATTTAATTAATCGGATGTAGATTAATTACGATTATTAGCGTGCGAAGGTTTTGTAAATTGCACATTGTCAAGGGAACGAAAAGTTGAAAGGTCACGTTCGTGTGTCTGTTGATTCGAATGTTTGAGGGTAAAAAAGTAATTCTTTGTTTAGCGGAGTAAATAAATGTAAACTAATGCGCTTGGAACCGAAATGCTACACGACTGCAATGAATTTTTTTTTTTTTTCGAAACTTTAATACTTCCGGGTATAAAGCGGTAGATTTGAATCGTATGTTTGTTTAGGATAAAAACTATAAATGTCGTATATTGAATTACTATTTTCTGTGAGCTATTAATATATTTGTCGTTAATAAATTATTTTTTGTTACATATATATACATATAGAATGCGAGTTTTATTTATTTACGATTATACAATTACGATTTAATTCAATTTGAAATCGTAAATCTAACCGTTGTAATAGTATTAATTGATACAGTAATTTATTTATTCGTTACGTATGAAGTTCATTAATGAATAATGAATAGTTTTATAAAACGCAATTTTCAATAATGTATTACAAATTAAAGAGCTGATATTTAATAAGAATGAATTTAGTTATTTTAGTTAGTTGGAATAGATATTTAATAATCGCGGATTAAATATATTTGTATTTTAATAGTTCATGTTTATTTACTCGAACGCAATTTAAATTCATACGTGTTAATATACATAATCAATGTTGCAGCGCGTAATGCGGCATTTTTTAATAACAAACCATTTAATGTAAAAAACGACAAAAAGCATTTTCGATTATATTTACATATATTTGACATTAATACCATACACGTACGTATACATATCACATAATATATAGCAAACCATAGTTAATTTATAATTAATTTCAGTGACATAGAACAGTTAACTCTATTTATCGATCATTTTTTACAGTAAATTCATTTGTACAATAAGAAATTTTTCGAACGTTCTTTTTCAGAATGTTTTTGAATATTAATTAAATAAAGATTACTATAACCTCGCGACATTTATAAAACAATCAATAGGACACATGATAAATAAAAAAATGCTATAACGATATTTTGAAATTGCACTTATCGTACCTTGCATTGATACGAGAAATGTATATATATAATTATAATCGTAAGTCGCTTTAATGCAGCATGAAAAGGCAAACAATGGATACCGCAGTAAGTGCAAATTATGTTGTAAATAGTTCGTTTTGTGAAAAGAAATTAAATTCAGTAAATTTGCATATATAGAAATGAAATAATTAGTCTTTCTTGTCGAGACTTCTGTTTTGATTTTGTCAAACCTTGTAACATATTTTACAAAACCGTATAGGGGAGAGAGAGAGAAAGAGAGGGAGACATTTATTTTCCTCTGCAAGGGTGAATTTGTGTTATTCAAATTTCGCGTATTTTCGCTGCAAATAATTGACATTCTGATGCCGACGTTAATAAGAACCATAAAACGAAGATTTATTTGTCTGGCTGGATGCCGGCGCAAGTCAAAATTTGACTGAGTTTAGACAGTGGACGTGGACTTGTAAAAATTTACTCCTGCTAAACGCGGGAACTATTATTAGAATCGTCGCACTTTATAAATATAGACAAAGTAATGAATTCGTGAAGATGCGTGGTTTACTCTTGGTGCAAGAAAATTAATAGTTTACAACGAATTATTCTTTTTGCTTTTCACAGCGACACTGAAAGTACATGTTCATAAATACCCTATCATCGCGAGACTTTCCTTAATATATATATATATATATATATATTTATATATACGCTTTAAAATGAAAAAGAAAGAAAAAGAAAACGAAAATATATATAATAATTACACCGTAATTAATATAGAAACTAAGAATAAATTAATACAAAATTATATCATTAGATTTAATTCAAGCACTTCGCGTGTATTATTATATTATTTTTTTAATTTCTTTTCATTTTTTCCTTTTTTTCTTTACTTTGACCTCCTCTCGTCACACTTCGAATCGATATTACTTGAAGGGATTCGAATTATCGTAAGGAAAAATCGTCGCGTAAGCAAGTGCGTATGTAGCCATGGAGATTTCCCAATGCAACAAACTCGTGGGTTACGTTTTTTATCGATTTTGTTTTCGTTAAACATTTTGCTTTCCACTTGACCGAACTGAAGCTAATTAAGTGCTTCTCATTGATTTCAGAGCGCGCAAAATCGTTTGCTCATCAAGAATGGCAAAATCGTCAACGAGGATGGCATGTCCGATAATGACGTCTACATTGAAGACGGGATCATCAAGTAAGCGACAATTGCAAAATAATTTTCAACTCAAATAGCGCGTTCCAATATCATACGGTGCAAAAATCGTTTAAACGATAATAATTTTTGGAATTCATTAATCGACTCTGAAATGTCATCAAACCTCCAATTCAAAGCACCAAGTACATTTTGAAATGAAATTTATTTAATAATAAAAAAGGAGTAATTTTTTTTGAAAACTACGCGACAATAATAGATACAAATTGGAACGAACCGCTATCATATAATCAATTTTTTTTTTCAAATTTTATAAAGCACACACTTGTGCTAATAAAGGAAACATACATGATAGAAATTATCTATCAAATTGGTCAAAAATTGCATCTATACACGGAAAACAATTTTCACGTTTATTTAACATTAAGAACGATTATCATACTTTTATTTAGAAATAAGAACTTTATGATGTTAAATGATTTTTAATGTTTAATGATTTCATGAACTGTTAAATATTTTCGCACATTATAGGTTAAGTTAAGCATTTTAATCAAGAATGAGGAAGAATGTTTTGAATTTTGTTGATATTTTTTAGTTGGAAAATTTTATTTCATTTCCAACCCTATTATTTATTACTATATATTATTTCTCCGCAACATTTTGATGTTGATTCAACATGTGAATAATTTGAATTCAAAATTTAAGCCATAGCATTGACTTTACTGTAAATATAACATTTACAGGTTAACTCTTAGGCTTAATATAGAATCAAATACTAAAAATGTTGTTTTAAACTGACAATTTTTTTCCGTGTATAATTAACAATAAATACAATACACACGCACAAATATGATATAGTTGAATTAAAGAAACGATAAGCGTATTCTGTCAATTTATCTGTGAAGTATATGAATTCAATAAAATATTTTGTAAATATTTACACTTTTACTGAAACGTTTAATATGCTTTTACAAAATTAGTGTTTTGATTCAAATAAAAAACATCAACAATAGGTCACAATGATCGAAGTTGGATTATATTTTGTTGGTCTGACAAAACTATTTGTTTAGTTAAATAACAACAAAACTGTTTAGTTGAATGAAACAAAATTTGTTTGTATCTACAAAATATTTCTGTGCGTGCAAAAGATACTCAACGTATTTTACGCCAATGCAACGCGGTTGCAAAAGTGCGCAAAGAATGAAACCGATATATGCAAATGCAAGAATGTCGAGTTTTCGTTTGCAATTGGGAAATCTATTTGTTTTCTCGATGGCGTTTCATAAGTCTCGGTGCGTCTTCTCGAAATAAATGACATAAAGTGAATAACTTTCTACTTCCCGTGTGGAAGCGCATGTTTGTCTTGATATATCCTTACGAGCCAAGATCGAAAAGAACCGGAAAGCGGCGCGAATTGAAACGAATTTATTCGGCGCAGCCGTGAATGAATGAATTTCGTTTGAAATCGCGCCAGTTGCATTCGGCTCGAAGTCATTCGGACGTTTGCCGTTCGAGGTATGATTGAACCGAGTGTTATCGTTTTAGGCAACTCGGTCGGAACCTAATCATTCCCGGTGGAACGAGAATTATAGACGCCCGTGGAAAATACGTTATGCCTGGCGGAATTGATCCCCACACGCACTTGGAATGCGAATTTATGACGTCCAAAACGTCGGATGACTTCTATCAGGGAACAAAGGCGGCCGTGGCTGGAGGCACGACTACGATCATTGACTTCGTTTTGCCGAAAAACGATGAGAGCCTCGTCGAAGCCTACGAACGATACCGCGCCACCGCCGATGAAAAAGTGTGCTGTGATTATGCGCTTCATGTTTGTGTCACGTCATGGAATCAAAAGGTAATATTGATTTAGTTTGCGGCTTAAAAATAAACGTTGACTAACAACAACGCTCGAATTAATATTAACGCGAATATATGAGTACACAATTTTGTTGTTTCTTTACGGCCAATAACATTTCTGTATTCAGTATGTAATGATATAATAATAATAATTATGTTGAGAAAGATTAAATATGTAAACTTACTATTTAAAATACTAATTTGGTTTTATAAGCTACAATTTGTCAAATTTACTATTTACCGGTAATATTTTCAGATAAAGTAATAAATTTCTATGTAAAATTAATCAATTTTTCTGTTAAAAATAATTAATTTGACGATTTGTCGCTCATAAACCTAAATTACTATTTTAAATAGTCATTTTTCATATTTGTTCTTCCAGATATACATTTTCAATTTCAGTGTTTTTAAATTGGTTTGTACGGAAATATACACAATTATAGTAACTGAACATTATATCATGTACAATTTTATATATTACGAGTTTGATATTTTGTGAACATTAATGTGTATTGAGAAACGAAATTATGGTTTTATTTGTAATTATTATCATTATAATTGATTACATTATACAATACGGTTGGTATCAATTATAAAACAATAAAGTGTCTTGTTATTCTATTTGAACAATTATGCCTGAAGAGTTTTGGTTTTAAAACAAGAGATTAGATTAAAACAGACCTAATTATTTTCAATCATATTAACTATCTGCTATCGATTACGCGTACATAACATAAATATGTAATTAAGATAAAAATGTATCCAGTAATTCGAACTTTTGGTCAAATTTCGTTGCCATCCGCGGTTAGACCGTACACTTCAAAGTAAACTTCACCCATTAATTGACCTAACACCCATAATTTTGACTAAATTCATATCAATCCTTGAGGTATAAAAAAATGGCATAACCGTCGTGTCGTTGTAACAAGCGTGAACGCAATTGCAACGAAAAAAGGTATTTGTTTCGCCGTTTAATTACCCAAACAAAGGCCTAACTGAACCGTTACCAGCGTCGATTCAGTTTGCTGTCCCCCTCGGGTTATCTTATTAAAAACCGTCTATGTTAATTCACACGGTTCAGTACCACGTTCCACATACCAAATCGGTGCGTCGGAAAAAGCGATGATTTTAGTCTAACTCCTTGGATTTTCGAATGCAGAAATCAGGTCATGAAAAAACGCGGCGAAGTATAATAAAAGAGTTCGCCGATAAAGAAATTACAGAAGATGAATATTACTTTTTTTTTTCTATTTCTTTTTTGAGCGCACAAAACTTTCTCCCGCCTAATAAGACGCTCGCGTTTGTCCATTGCGAAACTAGAAATTTCCGAGCCATTTACGCGAACGCAATTAACATGCTTAAATACGATAATCAAGCGTTATCTTGACGGGAGAGTTGGCGTATGTGACGTTCGTCTGTTGTCGTAGGTTAAAGAAGATATGATGACACTGACAAGAGAGTTTGGAGTCAACAGCTTTAAGATGTTCATGGCGTATGCCGATTGGTACATGCTGCGGGACCCGGAATTAATTCAGGTGTTCAACATGTGCAAGAGTTTGGGCGCTGTCGCGATGGTGCACGCCGAAAATGGGGACCTTATAGTCGAGGTATAATTTCATTTGCAGTCGGATACGTTTCGACCGGGTTTGAAATAAGCAAGACGAAGGCGCAGCTTTTGAAATTAACCATTTTGAAATTATAATTCGATCGTAATTGACTTTTTATACAGATTTTATTTTTATATGTAATAATTAGGATTTTTGTTGACTGATTAATGGTTTGTTTATTTACTTATTTATTAACTATTGATTGTACTTAATTCAATTACATTTGTCATTTGCATCAACGTTGTGGTATTCGCGTTGAAAGTGATACTTTTTTTGTGATTTTTAACCCGACTTTTATTTGTTTAAACTTGCAAAACGTTTTTGTTATTCGTCGTACGGTTGAATAGAACGTCTGAAACACGAACGTTTCTGTTCGAAACATAACAAATAGAACAATCCAAATGTATTATTAACCGATTGACTGATTGGATTACGCTTTTGCGCTGTTTATATTTACATGTATAATTATATACAGATCTTTTCGGAGTTTCTAATTATATATACATTCTAATTGTATCAAATCATTCGTTCTTTTAAATACGTATTACATGTTCTTCTCATTATCAAAATAATTAGTATAAATAATATTAAATTATAAAAAAAATGCACATTGATTTGAACTTTTTGTGTTCCGTGTGACTCTTAAATCATTTTTTATTACTTGTTAATATTATTACATTAATGATGCCAATATTAATCTATTACAGAAATAAATAATAACTGCATTACTTTGGTTATTACAAGCAAAAAAACGACGTTTTACCTACAATAATATAGCAGAGTTTAGAGTTATTAAACGTGAGCGTAAATTAAGATACTAACGATTAGTATAACTAAACGTTTATTTAACTATGTGACTAAAACTTTATTGCGCACTAAAACGATCATAATATAACACCGAGTATAAATTGCAGAGTAAAAAAATAAGAAAACAAAAATATATTGTTAACAAAAATTGTTCGTTTTATTACTTCTTTAATTTCATATCATAAAGAACATGTAAAATGCAATTTTATTATCCAGACTTCAATAAAAAAAAAATAAAAAAAAAAAACAGAAAAGATCAATATTTAACGTAAATTCGATAGCAAAAATATTTGTTATGAAACCATGTTATTCGAATGGACGACGAAATTACACAAATATATTAATTATGATAAATTAATTACATATAAACGGTGTTAAGGAATAGCCGGTTATTTGTTAGTGCGATGATTGAAAAAAAAATCATTATTTTTTAACGAGTTATTAAACGTTGTTTGTAAATAATCAGCCAAGATAAAAGCATTCGACAACTTGTCTGCGTTTATTTCATTGAACAAGCATTAATGTGTTATGCGTATAAATAATATGAAATTTGATGTTTAGAATACAAAGAAGTTGTTAGCCGCTGGAGTTACGGGACCAGAAGGCCATGAAATGTCTCGGCCGGAAGAGGTTGAGGCAGAAGCGGTCAACAGAGCATGTGTCATTGCCAATCAGGTGAGACATCCAATATCTCATAAGAGTGTATCGCTAACACTTACATATAATTTCATCTAACGGAAAGCCTTTCGTAACGTGCCTCATTTTACCACAAAGTATTTAATTTCACAATTTCAAACGCGCGATGTTACGTATTTTACGCGCTGTAACATCGCCGGTGTATAAAATATATATATATTGATTACAAGATTATACATTTTTATAAAATGTTCGTTCTAACTATTTATGATATAAATATATGTTGCATGCAAATTGTGTTTGTTTACGTTTATTTGTTTTTTTTTTTTTTTTTGTTTCTTACATTAATAGAAAATATGGATAAATGTTTTAAAATTTCGACAATATTCCGCTTGCTTAGATTTTTGATTTAATGTTTTTAAAAATTTGTTTTACGTAATAAATATCAGTGTTGTGCATTGACATTGCATACGTTTCGAGTTAAATATATGCCATGAGTCGTCTATATTTAAAGGCACGATCTTTATATAATTATGCAACATGGATGTGTAGTTTATCTTCATGAGTGGATGAAATGATGGTTATTCAATGTTGTCAAGTGAAGTCATTTTCTCGAGTGATTTTTTGAATGACGACAGTACATTTAGGTACAATTCTTTGATAAAACAAACAAAATTGTTCATCATAATTTTAAATGAAACGAAATCAAACGAGCGTGGAAAATAATTTGAAAAGAAGCGATTCGAAATACCATTCTCTGAATCGTCTCATTCGAGCAATTCATTGTCCCTTCTTTCATTCAAGCAAATCAACATTAATTTGAATAATTTCTACAATCAATATTTAATTAACTTCTTTATCCCTGGAATTGAGCAGTATTGAAATCTAATATAAAAAAAACAAATTATAATAAATTAATATTAATCAATAAAATTGTAAAATGTAACACGCAAAAAAATTGTACAATAAAAATTTCTGGTAATTATTATTATTAGCCATAAAACAACTCAAGTACAAAGTGAAGCTTCAATTAAAAATGTTTGTAAATAATGCCAAAAATGAACCAATGTTTACATAAACTTGAATTTATTATTTTCAACCGAACTTCTATTTGCCCTTGAATTAATATTTACTAAACCCCTTGTATTTTCAAATTGTGTTCTATGTATAATAGTCACACAAAACTTAAAATATAATTTTTTAAATAAAAAATCATAATAAATGTAAATTAAATTTTCAAATCAATTAATTACACGGATGATGAATAATTTTGACTTGTAAAAAAATATTTCCTCTAATCATTTATTTATTGGAAAAAATAATCCCCTTTCGGATCGCTTTAATCGGTATGTATAAACCACATTTGTTATAAGAAGCAACAAGTACGAATGTTGTATTTGCATGGATAGGTGAAGTGTCCGCTGTACGTAGTGCATGTGATGAGCCGTAGCGCGGCCGAAGCGCTGGAGTCAGCCCGGAAGCGCGGCGCACACGTCTGGGGCGAAACGCTGGCAGCCGGAGTCGGCACCGACGGCACCAACTACAAGCACGAGTGCTGGAGCCACGCGGCCGGACACGTCCTCAGCCCGCCACTACGTCCGGACGTCGACACGCCGAGAGTTCTCATGACCAAATTAGCCCAGTGAGTGATAGTCGCGATAGACAGCATTGTCGGCGTGCAAAAGCACGTCTTACAAATCTCCGACTTGCAATTTATTATGCTGGACGTAACGCATATTGCAGGTGTCCGAGCGATTTATGGTTCCTTCCTGGATTCTGTCCGTTTTATGTTTCATATTGCACTTTATTTATTTTGTCGTATTATATGTTTTGGTTTTTGTTATATGCCAGGAAAGTGGTTCGCAATTGGGCAAAGCATTTGTTGATGTGTAGAAAACGGCACAGCGAGATTAATTAACGGTTATAATTTATGTTTACTCGCATAATATATAATGTTTGCCAATGTAATTATTAGGTTAGAATTTTTGCTGACAAACGATATTGAGTGATGTAACAATTTAGAATCATTTCTAAATAACGTATTGTGCAACTAGTGCAGAAAACTGTCCATTTTAGATGAGTGTAATGAAGGATTTTTAAAAGTACAATTTATGTCAGGATTTCGGAATTTAAGAAAATATTGTGAACAATGAAAGATAAAATATAAACACAATCAAAGCAAAACTGACTTCGGCGAAATGGCATTGTTGGTTTCATATGTTTATGTTTAGTAATTTTTTTAAACATGTTCCGAAAGATTATTTCGTAGATTTAATATAATTTAATATATTCACGTAGTTGATGACAGTTTTTATTTGAAATATTTAAGGAAATCGATTTTTGTAACGGGTGCAAGTAGAGTACCGTGCTCTTTATTCAACAGAAAGTAGTTCGTTTCATTCTCAAGGGAAAAAGTATTTTGCTCGCGAAGTGGAAAATTGTATACTACTTTTCCAAAGTACTCGTATGAATAAAACTGCTTTTTTTGTGCATTTTTTTTCAAAAATGTATAATATTGGAGTAGTATTTTTATAATCAATAAATACATTGTCAAGTTTTTCAGAGAACAAACCTTTCTAG